>LOND01000104.1:177734-218790 GCA_014220965.1 Paragonimus kellicotti | reverse complement strand
CCCTCAAACGAGTTGTTAGACTGAAAGGATTGTGATATATCGTGCGACTAGGGAGACAAACATGTTTAGCCTTGAGCACTGTCGCGTTCAGGGCGATGTGATAACGGCTGTTTAGATCCCACCCAACCCAGGTCATTCGTGAACTCACCCGCTAGAACCCAGCGTCAAAGCTAGTTGTTGATTCCGGCCAGAATCAACAGGAGTTGTGTCCGGATTACGCCAATTGAAATGAAGAGTTCGATGGCAAAAGGTTGACTGGAGGCTCGAACCACCGAACCTCTACGCTTTTTTGTTTACTTTGTACAGCCGCATTGGTCTGTTTACTAACTGTTTGCTAACTGTTGCTTATTTCTGTACAGAACCAGTTTTATCCGAGTAAACCTTCAACGTTCTGTCTTGTTCTGCCCTGAATCAAGAGGTTTACAGCTGCCCCGATAGACTGCGTATAGCCGAGAATCCTGACAGATTCTACACTAGTCTCGACAGAAACTCCCTCACACTGAATAGGCAACGCAGTTACCTTTGTTGTAGAAACAACATATTTTCTGTGCAAACTATCCGTTGCTGAAATAGCCTACCACTGGGGGTCATCAGAGCGGATTCGACAGAATCATTCATACACAGATTCGACGGGCGCCGCACCGATGTACAACTCTTAACCGCTTATCGTACGTATCAATCACATTAAAATGTATCAGGGCAAATGTCAAGTTGACAACTAATACTGATCGAAACACTTGACGATACACACGTACCTCCAATTGAACAAACCGGCAATTTTGTTCTTTTGTCCTTTATCTGGATCCTGCATTCTGCATACGGTGCAGAGAGTGTTTTGTGTACTCTGTGTTTGTTTGCTGTGGCCGTTTTGTCAGCCTGATTGTTGTAGAACAGTAGTTTTTACCCGTATATCTTCATCTCCTGTTGTTACCTTTCTCCCTTTTTAAACCAACATATATATCCCCCATCCTTAGGCAACTTATCTTCACACACTTAATGTCTTGCTCCCTTTCTACTTCGTTTTGATTTTTCCGCGATATCAGCGATTTGTACACGAGTTTGAGGCCACAGGCCCAGATCATCCGGATCCAGTCAGTTTGCCTGTTTCGATATCCAGCGGGAGTCCGCTGACTTGAAAGGCAGTCATTGAACGTGGGTGTTTTGAGGATCACAAAAATACCATGAGCAAGGCAACATACTAATCCAGCAATGTCTTAAGTAAGTGGGATCAATGTGCTACTGACTTTTCGGTACCGATACCTCCGCAGAGTACCCGGCAACGGGCGGTCGTGTTCATATCCTCCCCCACACGACTGAGAAGCAAGTAATCTACAAGTTATGGACTTCTTGGATCTGTAGCCAACCTACTGAAACTACTGAACCTGTTGAAACGACAATACAGCAGGACGGTGGGCAAGCGCTGGGCTTGAACCTTACGTCCGAGGGTACGCAGTGCTTGTCGTTCAAACAAATTATCAAGCGCCCGCGAAAGTTCTCAGTAGAGTAGAAATGACAGTGGGAAACCTAACAGTCAATAAATTAATATGGTCGCTAAACTATTATCAAGGCAACTCTCATTTCTCGGGGATTGCGAAGCTCTGAGAAGGCCTATGACGACCTCACTGCAAGAGTCACCTGGCAGAAGTCGCACATCGCATCTACCAATGGTGGATCTGTTCATGGTCACCACTCTGCTCATCTCTTTTCTAGCCTGAGGTCTTCCTAGTGGCACACTGGAACACCCAGCGGTTCCCCGGGTGACCTTCGAGTTTTCCACTTGGATCAATTCTCGAAATGTGACGAATATCGTTCATCGTACGTAATCCGGCGAGCGTAACCGTGAATAAAATAGTATAAGGGTTTTCTCTGTTCAAAAACCAGTTCGTGCAGCTACACGGGTCATGTCCACTTTGTATGACCATGCTACTCCGTTACAATTTTGAGGACGCCAACTTAACAATTTCGATTATCTGATTTTCGCTGTTGCGTTGGAAATGAGCAGCGATACAATAAAAAGACTGCGGGGCCGTTCGCGTGCTCAGGTTTATCGTTTGACCAAACTAGCTCATCCAGAAGTTTCTGGAAGCGACTATATAACACAGGTGGTTAATGTGAAAAATGTAGCGAATCCTTCCGTTCTGCAAGATTACCTACGTAAGCCATTATTGTGGTGTTCACGGAGACGATTTCGTATTGCATTCAAAGCATTCAGCATGATTTCTTAACAGATGTAAGGTCTGCTGAATCTGTTCTGGAGCCTTCAGCTTCAGGAGTACATCCAACAGAGACGACAAGAAGCACCTCAGTGGTGTTGGATGCAGGTTGACCATAGTTTCATTGAACACCATTACGCTCATCGTTTCAGACAATGATTTCGTCAACAACAGTAGGGAGAAAAGGACAGCCACGTAAATTGTTCATTGGATTGCTGTTGACGCACTTTTGTCTTCGAGAGCCGTGGGCATTATGTTCAGTAGTGGTGCACGAGTTGCCGTTGGACGCAGGTGCTCTGTAGGGAACACAGCGAAGGTGTTGCTGGATGTTCGTCAAGGATAGTGAATACGCTCAATTTCGTCTGTATTTTTGCGTAAACCATGCTGTACGCGGCCGACTTAAAAGTACTGCAGATGCGACTGCATATCGACGGTGTAATTCTTTGCAGCAGTTCGCGGTTACAGTGATAGATTAACTTGGAGAGGACTGCAGCACCCGTGACAACAGCATAAATAGCGAAACTAAGCTAAAGTCTGTATGAAGCTGTATATGACGCCAGGAATTTTGAAAGAGTACTTGACAAGTGCGGTCGAAACCAGCAAGCGCGCACAAGTTGAATTTGAATTGTGTGACGGGACGTGCTGCTGTGTTGTTGACGCCGTTTTAGTTTCCGTTTGTGTAAGTCGTGTGCATGGCTTACTGGGCCTTTGGCTCATGCTTGTCTGTATTGTTTCCTTTTACAGGATTGTTGTTGGGACCCCTACTTCGGAAGAACGCTGTCCCCGGTGTCTCCACGTTGCCCCAAAATTGGTCCGTAGGTGTGACGGACAATCGGAGTAGAAACGGCCGGCTTGCATGTTACATTTTGGCGACCCTGCCAGGATGAAAGAGGTGTAATAGTAGATATATATCGATATACATTGTCGCCTAATGTTGTGCATGCATTATGTAGATTATGTGGAATCATTGTTGCAGAAAACATTGGTTCAGTTCGCTGGTCTTATGGTGAGTCCGAGCTAGTGTTCAACTTCCACTGCGCCAGCCATCTGTGTGCAGACGTTAGGTTGCATGGGCCGCTGGACTCTTATTCCGTGTTCCATTTGAGTCGAATATGAGAGCTTTGCGTGGGTTCGTACGATCTCCAAGAATGCTTACTTCACAAATTTTCCGGCGTGTAATGGAGTGGATGCAAGTGCAGCTACCTAATGATAATGGAATAATGGATGACGCATGTGCAACGACCATTTCACTGGCAGCTGATAAAAAGGGTCATTTTCAACATGAAAACGTGACGTACAGTTATGTAAAACCTTGCGACTCCATGTTGTGATTTCTGTGGCTAGAAGGCGCATTCGCAAACAGCGCTGGGCCACGTTTTGCAACCTTTGGAAAGGATAGCATCATCCAATAGATTGTACAATTTCCTTTGCCACCATATGTACACGTCCACCTATTCAGCGGATTGTGAAAATATTCTATGCGAAGTTTCACTTTTTGTCACTTAGAGACCGTGTTTTATCTTGTCTCATTATGGACACTTGGAAACGTATCACAAAAATGATTTCTACCTGATGTCGTGCTGTGTCGGTTGTGTTACACTTTTGCCAATAAACGCTTCCTTTTTCAGATACACCAAGTTGTTATACTGGATGACGAAACCTTGGGAATCGTGCAAAAGTCGTGGATAACGCGGCCTGGATCAAACTTTGGTCAGGATCGTGCTCCATGAAGCATCATTGTTTGCCTCCGGGTGGTATAACAGCTCCCACTAACTATCCTCGAATTTTCCAGCCTACTTGAGATTGACGTATAAGTAGCAAGAAATCCTGGAGCAGTTTTCGAACATACCCTCGTCTGACGCCACGGACATTGCGGATCGTGATGCCAAACGCAAGCGACAAGACGAATTCGCACCGTGTAACACTTGCAGACAATCAATCTTCCGTCCAAGCCTCACCTCTGAAACCGAGTAGGAGCAGAATCCGAGGGTGTATCCGGTCGACGGCGATTATTCTCCATCACCAACCCAGCTAGAGAATAAGTCGCATGTAGTGACGTCCCCGAGACGGTGGGCGTCCGGATCGCTGGATAATTTCCCCACTTCTTCGAGCCCCATATCCTCCAGGTATGTGAAGGTATCAAAAGTAACTAGCTCCATTGTCATGAATCTGCGAGTAGTTCTCAATAATACACCCTTTACAGATGAAACTACCAAGGAGGTCAGGTAATTGAAAGGTGAAACCCGACGAAAATATTAACTATCTTCACCAGGTGTGGCGGAAAACTGTTTTGCACAATAATGGAATGCATGAGGAACTGCATGTCTTTCGGTTGAAAGTGAATGTGTTGTGATTCCAAAAAATAACTGCTGGTCCGTCAACAACCCCAATATTGCTGATTCGCTTCCCCATGCAGGCCGCGGGGGACATGCAGCTGGTAAACATAGAATTGGAAGATGTGGAAGTATACAAGCAGCTGGTATGTTCCAGTTTTTCTAACTAATAACAGCCAGGCCAGCTTTCTCGCCAGTGTTGGTGGTACATCGATGGGCAAATGCACCAGTAATGTTAACAGGACATTTCTGACTTCTGCTGTGGCCAAAACTACCAACTGGAGGGGAATCAACGATCCTGTGTCAACTGTCACTTCACTGGTGGCTTTAGTCACTGTCGGTATGTACAGCCACAACCAGTTCTCATTTTTCCACTGCAGAATCTATGATGAAAAAGCATATCCAGGCGTATCGCATGCGGATGTAGAAAGGACCATTCGGAGATGGGTTCAAAAAACCAGATTGAGGGTGAAGAAAGAAGTTAACAACGTGATGATTTACAAGTTCGCATAGTGAGTTGCAAACTCCTGTTGAATGTGCTTCAAATGTTGATATTGTAAATATTTCGTTCAATGCGATATGTTAACGTTTCTGTACCTTTTTGATTTTCCCGACCGAATTGGAAACTGCGCTGTACGCAGCGTATGTGGATATTTCCAGTTTTCTGGTTGGAGTCCTTAGACAAACAGGGACTGTACGGCATGTAAATAAATATCCTAATATGGCTGTGCGCAATATTTCCCACACAGTTCCATGAGTTTTACCAAAGCGTCTCCTTGGGTCACCCAGAGATTACTCGAAGAACTCTCAGGGGACACTTAGATGGCGCTCAGAAATCACTCACTGAACGGTTGTGCTTCCATGGGTTTAAGTAACAAATATATTTTCAAGTTGACACATATGCAGATCAAAAGTCACGTGTTCAAAAAGCTGGATGTAACTGACAGCAACGGCCGAACACTCCTGGTGCCTTAAATTAAAGTAAACTTAATAACACAACAGCCGCAAACTCTGTTGAAATTTAAGTTACGCGCGCTTTCCATATAAGATCGACTATCTGATAAAAGTATAGACTACGTATCTTCCAGTTAGGAGAAACGTGAGCCAACATGATCCGGTTAACAGTTCTTGAGTAAAGTTGTGCTTGAACATGCTCGTCAATTACTCTAGTGATTTGTTTTAGCGCGCGCATTCTTCGGTTTCGTTTCTGTCGTTTGGCAAGCGGAATCATGAGTGAGTATACAGCTTCCCGTCTGATGTCTTTTAAGAATGCAGGAAAGAGTGCAGACGTAAGTGGTGTATATGAATGTTCACAAAGTTTCTAGGAAATGCGAAGACGACGCCAGGAAGGCCAATTTGAACTCCGCAAAACCAAGCGTGACGAAACATTGCAAAAGAAAAGAAATATTCCTAGTTTGAACGATGGTATGGCGGCCGGGGATCCTGCGGACTCGGATATTGATGGTGGAGATCGACCGATGCTTCTCAACTTAGATGCGATCGTAGCAAATGCTTCCAACGAAGACCCCGCGATTCGACTACAGGTCGTCCAGTCGGCTAGGAAGCTATTATCCAGTGATCGAAATCCTCCAATCGATGAGTTGATCAAAGTTGGAATGCTTCCGAAGCTCGTTGCTTGTCTTATGAGTGAGGAGTGAGTTACCGTTCTCTGAGGGCTGTTTTTCGTATTTTATCATGACGTAATTGTCTATTTTTTTTGCTATGCTGCTGGCTCCTGTGCTTGAACATTTATGTAGCCAGAAAAATGTGTACTATCCTGACGGAGCATATATATATATATTTCTAAGCTTTCTCGGGGAGGCGAACATCGACCCGTGGGATCGCATTGGTTGGCATGCCGTGGAGTCCGCCACTCACTGCAAATGTGGATATGCCACTCGCCGAAGACTGGGGACCTATTCATGATTCATAGCACGCGGAGCATGATTAGTATGTCGTCCAGTTCATTCTTCCGTGGTCACCAGATGGCTGCTGAAGCGCGGTTTAAATTACAGAATGACCTCTCTTGGCGTAGGCGGACGTACTTTTCAAACTATGGAATCCGTTTAAGGTCACTGCTTGAGTGTGCCATCCAAGTCGGGTATACCTGTCTGAGAGGGAATGATAACGTTTTCGGCATGTAACCATTTAAAAGGTCGTCGGTCTACCACGGTCCCATGAGACTCGTCTTGAAATTCTTGACCTTTTCCGTTTACGTTTCGAAGATACCGTGGTTCCTACACACTCAGGATTGGGGAACTAAATCGTCTCTACATATTTGACCACCGATGTCTGCGTTCAATCGCTCGTATCGGGTGGCACCAGCGAGTAAGCAACGAGGAGGTTAGGAAGCGGGTGTTTGACACTGATTGTCAAACGAGTTATTTTGTTCGTTCCTTATATGTGCACAAACCTGCATACCAGCTAGTCGTCTGCCACACCGACGCTGCGGCCGACTGGCGCAAGGTGCGAGGTGGACAGATGATGACCTGGCGTAGACAAATGAAATCGTTCACGAAGGGGTTGGTCACTGTAGATCGGGTTCGTCTCCCGGGCTGGGGCCCTCGCGACTCAGAGTCGGTGGCTTGAGACGTTAGGTGAGATGGCGGCTAATCGAGCTCAGTGGCGTGAATGTTTGTCCGAGTTGTCTGTGAAGTGAGTGCACTTAATGACGGGCAGTGAAAGCCGTAAGGAAGCTGTCTTGCTGATGACGCCTTACTTTCACTTACAGCTCGGTTGTTTGTTTGCAAGGTGTAGGTGCTCTAGTACCAAGTTGGAGTTTACGTCGATCTTTTTGCGTTTATTTTTTCTTGTTATGACGTCCTCGTAAACACTACTGCGGAAACTTTAGTATTTCAAAGTCATTCGGGCAAGGTGATCCCAAAAATGTTATATAGACCTAAGGTCGGACAGTCGGACAGTTCAGACGATTTGAACCACCCTTGAGGCTTGCGTTAATGAGGCGATAACTTTGAAGTATTCATTTATTGTAGCCGGCCACCTGTTCTGATAAGTTCTTACCTCAAGATTCATTGAAGTTATCACGATCCTGGTTTGTCCGACCGGTGGTCATCGCCCAAAGTTCCCCTGACCTCACTAACGTGATTCGGAAGTGTTAGTGGGAAAACTACCAGCCAACTTACTACACAGTCAAGCAGACTTCTGCGCACACAAGTCAAGACGCTGGGATAACGAACATGGGAGATCTCCCAGCACAACCACACATCAGTCTCCAAAGGAGACGAATGTTCACGGATAATTCATGTCGATTTTGGGAGCTGAAATAGACGTTGGACTGATTAGGTCCCATTCTTGGTGTTACCGGGACAGTTTTGCTAGGGAGCGCAGCCTACAATATTGGGGCTAACGTAGGTTTGTTGCACGAGTGAAATTGCGGTATCTACGCCCGCACACTTCGATGCCAGTGTTTTGTAGTAATTACATTCAAAAGGCAACGAATGGTTTTGACGGTACTAAGTAGGTAACTCTTAGAATTTTTTTGGTTGTCGCGGGTGATCCCATTACAACGGTGCTCAAAGTTGATTAACTCGGTACTTCCAGCTAACCAGGTAACATGCCATACGTGGATTAAACCGCTATTATCTCTGTCTCTTACTCACGTGGCTTTCCTTGGATAACTTCTACAGGCTGTCCATTTGTGATCCATTGTATTTTCACGCTGTCGATAATATCAATACAATCCTGGGTAAGTTGACAGACTTCGCCGTACAAGCCATGGATCTCGTCTTTCATGTGCTAGTGAAGTGTCCGATTTTGTGGTCTTTTTGTCAGTGGAATGGGCCCAGTGATGTGCGCTGCGGTCGGTTAATTTTTTTTGCTTAACGCGAAGTGTTCAGGATATACTACGGAATACAGTGACTTCGTCATCATCACTAGCTTTATTCGTCTGTCATTGTTGATTACGTTTTGGACTGTGTAAACCTAGTGTGCATCACTTACCGTGATTTACTCTCCCGGCTCGTGTCATCCACGATTCTGGTAGTTTTTTGTATGTTTATAGCAGTGATTTTTCTAACCGCTCCAACAAGCTTAGAACCATCTATCAAAGCAAAGGTCTGCTGTTGCATTTCGACATCCATCCCCAATAGAGCTGCTGTTGCAGATAACCTCTCGCTGGAAACTTTCAAAGTGGATTGTGCAGAGGCTTTGATTCGATACTTTCAACCAGTGTCGGCGACTAGTGTAGGAACATCCTTTTGTACCACAGTCGTTTCATAATGGCTCTCTTATTCAAGAAAGGAGACCGAAGACCCTTGCGAAAGCCATAGGGTTCTGACATCAACTATATTGGGTCGACTCACCATTACACAGGAGACAGACAGAGATCAGGTGGGGTTTCGTCCTGGACGGGGATCTATCGACCAACTCTTCTCAGAATTTTGGAGCGGTGTTAGACGTATCGGCAACCAACACTTATGGTTCCCCTCGAATATATAGCTGAGGTACGCTCTTAATATCGATAGAAGGCGAGGATTTGCCGAACGAGCATGTTAACCTGTTGTCAGTGGTTTGCTCCTATATTTCGGCCCGGGTTAGGGTCTACGATGAAGCTGTCTGACCGTTTCAACACCAGGAGCAGTGCACGTCGATGCTGTCCACCTTCACGATTTTTGTAAAGTTTTGTCAGGCAAACGAATGGAAGTTTGTCTACGACACCCACAAACTGTCGGTTTAGACCTGCCTGGTTGACAACTGACTAATTTTGATTGTGCTGACGATGTGAGACGCTATTCTGTGCCCTGTCAAATGTGAATGAGCTATGCATCCCCAAAGTGCTTTTGCAAGACTGCTCTGATTGCGTAGATTTAATGCTAGGTAGTGCAGTTGCAGAGGTTATTGTTGAGCGGCTTGCGTGCTTAGGAAGTTGTATCATCCGCGGCGGAAATATGAGAAATGAAGTAGAAGTTCGTATCTCCAAGTCTAGAGTGGTGTTAACTTGTCTAATGCGTCTCTGATATCAGAAGGGCGTTTCTCTGAAGCTAAAGGGTCGTGTGTACAAGGCGACTGAAGAGCCTTGTTATTTTGCGGTTGCGAAATTTGGTTATTCATAGCGGAATACATGGACCGTCTTCAAATATTTATCTGCTAGTATCTGTGATGGATCGCTCGCATCTGGTGGAATCTACTGGTAAACAACTGAAGTTAGGAAAGGCATGTTTAGTGACGAATGCCAAATGAGTTTTTCTGTTCAACCTTGAAGTTTACCCAGATTTGGGTAGTTAGACCACGTACGAAGGGTGCCAGCTATAAGTCTGCCACAGTGAACACTTTTTGCTAATGCCTCAGCGGGCTGACTTGAGGTGCGAGGTGAACAGGTGCTAATCAGACGTGGCGAAATAAAGTCAAGTGTGGGCAGTGCGTCCCGAGCTCACCTTCCGGGGCAGGATATCTCGTGACCCAGGATACATGGGCTTTGGTCTGCAGGTGCGCAACTGTCAATTGTACACCAGGCTGCATACTATAGTAGAATTGTCCGGACTGTCGCTCTTATAGTTTATTACCTGCAGGTGAAATGTTATAAGGGTGCGTCGTCATCGTTGGGCGAACGCCCTCCCGACCATTCTTTCACCGTATTTCCGTCTATGCATACTATTTTTTTGTACATATATGTATGTAACGATATCAGTTTAGTAACCCACGAGTTCGTATCCGATTACCTCAACTGCTACTGTGTACGTTTGTGCAGCCTAACAGTTACCTTCTGCGTTACATAACAAGCACTTTGTAAAGTCGATTTTCTTAACCTCATTTTTAACGACCGTCGGCTTAGTGACCTTTTATTGTTGTCCACCCTATAGCCCCAACCTGCAATTTGAAGCTGCCTGGGCACTAACCAACATTGCATCAGGGACCTCAGCTCAAACTATCGCGGTGGTCCACTCTGGCGCGGTACCATTGTTTCTCAAGTTATTATCTTCTCCCCATCCTAATGTTTGTGAGCAAGCCGTGTGGGCCCTGGGGAATATAATCGGCGATGGTCCTACTCTGCGTGACTACGTGATTGAACTTGGTGTCATCAAACCACTTTTAAAATTGCTTACACCAAGCATTCCACTGAATTTTCTTCGTAATGTAACATGGGTGATGGTAAATTTGTGTCGCAATAAGGACCCGCCACCTCCGGCTGCTGCAATCAAAGAGTTGCTACCTGCTCTTCTGTATTTGATTAAACACACGGACGATAGTGTGAGTTTCTCACTTTGGGTATTTATGTATTTTTTTATGGAATACATAATCAGTTTTTTCACCATCCACTTATCCTGAGTTTCCTGTCGTCGATACCTCACTTTACTTGCTTTTACATTATAACAATAACGATCAGGCACGTTTTGTAATATTTTCTAGTTTTATGTGCGCGTGCAATGATGGCTTGTCAGCATAGGACTGATAACCATTTCCGTGTCATCATCATCATCACCATAGACAGTAGTACATTTCAGTGGTCTCATATTCCCACGTTCAGCCAATTGGAGTTTGTCCCGATGTTCGTGGGCGACTGGGCTCACCACACTAACTGTGATGTAGAAAAAGCGAAAAGGTATATTGACAATTGTGTGGCGCTTCACAGTTTTTTCTTAACAATTTTTTTGCGTCTGAAGCTTCGTTGATTTTCGTTTTCCTGAAAAGGTTAATTGTTTCCTTACTGTTCCTGTTACCTTCCTGTGAGTATCTGGCATTGGACTGCGGACCTTCAGGTTGACTCCGGATCCCACGGACATACAGATGTGCACAATGTGTTTCATTATCATCACATGCACAGAAGCCCCATAATCACTGCCCGATAGACTACATCGCCCACTTTGTGAGACACCACCTTATTCGGTTAGTTGGTATCGCATGGTAGCATTTTCTTGCAATCCTAGGTTGGTGGCATTTCCATGTTGTAACAAACCGTTGTCCACTGATTGGATGACTCCTAGAGAGTCGACCCGAGCCGGCGATAAAATCATCTGATTGACACCGAATACGCCTTGGCGGATGCGAACTGACGTTTGCCTTTCTTTCAAGGGATGGTGCATTTTAAGGTGTATTCAGTATCCTAGGAAGCAGGACGGTGCATTTTACGGTGCGAGTCATTAAATTTTGAGCCTGTTTTAAACTAAGTGGACTTTGATCTAACTGTGGTTGCAGGTGGCCAAGTGATTTAAAGTTGTGATTCGGTTAAAAGAGTACACGTGATGGTGTGCGAAAGCTAACCTCGCAACGGATACTGCCAAAATTGAGGAGACGAAGACCCGTTGGGTGGGCTTTACTGATTTTAATATATGCTGCTAAAATGAGCAAATAACAGGAGGGAAAAGATGTCAACAAACAGGTCAGCTCCGTTCCCAGCTGCCACAAATTAACATGTACGGTAGAGTTATCTTTAAAGAAAGTATGTAAAAAAAGAGCTGGAAGCAAAAGCGTCTGGACATCATAAGTTGTATAAAGTCGATGTGTACAAATGTCTGCGTAATGGTTGGATGTAGTGTATTGAGTCGTGTAACATCACCGTAGATAAATGATCAGATCAGAGTATCTCTCAACAGAATACGAATGTTTTATCACAAAACATTTAGACTGCTATTCCCTAGTTTTCGTTCTTCGTTGTTGCCTCCTGAGGTTTTCCAGGACTGTCTGCTCACGTTGCATTCGGACTGGTCATTCGAATGATTTGCGCCGGGTTCCTGCTCTGATACTTCAGATTGTTGACTTTCCGGTTTCAATGTTTCCAGACACTCTAATTTTGTCCAATATGTTGGAAAGCAGCGTCACGCCTCTAGGTTCTAGTTGCATGATTGCCGCCTTCGCCAACCATAGCTGAACGACGAACGGACACTGTTTCCTTCTTTCTGTTTGAGAAACCTGTGAATGTGTACTCTGGGTTGCACTCAACTAATTCGACCTCCTACTAAAGGATCATAGTTCGAGGTCCAAACACTAACTCTTTCGACAGCCTTGCCAGGTAAGGAGGTGCTGGTTGTGAACGGCCTTATATGAGATGTAGCGTTAGTTGCCATACTGAGTAACGGTCTCCTCGAATGCAGTGCATCGTGAAGGACATGCTTCCATTGGCTGTGAACTTTTAGATTTAAGTGATATTGCAATCATTTTCCAAAGACTAGAATTCAAGCGTTTCACTTGGGTTGGGTTGTACCTGGGTTTTAGGCTGTAGTTCGGCCATTTGTTATGTCGTTGTTGTGGTAAAAAGTTCCCAGGTTCATTGGGTACGGAAGATGGGCCACAATCAGGATGGACGTATGGTGGCAGGCCAGAATATACGGTCAGTTGGCAAAACAGTATAACCGCGATAATCCTGTTTTGACACGAGAAAGAAAATGGAAAGCGCGAGTATTCGTCGATGACAGTTTACGAATATTCGTTACAAGGTACTGACGGTAGCAGTCTTCGAGTCTACAATGAGCCTGTCAGAGGTTTGCTTGGTCTTTATAAGTTTGTCGTTTGACTAGCGTAGGTTTCAGTTCAGGACGTGGGCTTTCGGTGGTCACCATACTTTCTATGAAACAGGACAGGCTTTTTGAAGGCACGAACTGCGTGACTTGATACAGCAGTGTAGTCATTCCGAAACAGGATACCGGCTGTTTATTTCCTTCTAAACGGTAGATGTATTGTTAGCTGGAGAGTTCTAAACGCCAACGCTGAACTTTGTCGTTCTTGGGCTCCACCTTCTGTTGACCATCGCACACAAAAATAACAGGTTGATTCATAGTTATTCAGGATTAAAGATCTGTAATGAGTCGAAAATGATCTACGAACCGTTTCAGCCATTGCGTAAGCCTCTTTTTTCACTGCATTTTGGTGGTGTTCAGTTGGAGATAAGTTTCTGGAAAGGAAGGATGTTATTCTGACCTGGTATTTAAAGCAGTATCTCTACTAAGGATGTCCTATGGTCAATTGTTGTGACGGCTGCACTGTCCAGCTGATATTTCAGTATTCTAAAGGGATTTCCGGTAGTCTGGTGAGGGAAACGTTTTGTTCCGTGCCAACCGGGGATTTTTTCTGGAAACCTTAAGATCAGGTAAAGTAGTAAGCAAACGTCAACCATTCGTTCTTACGGTTTCGCGTCATTTTGGAGACAGGATGTCACTGTGTCCGGTCTCAGACGTTTTGAAATCTCATAGCATTGATGGTTAAACTTTCGCGCGCATATGGTGCTTTTACCATCATTGAGCGTATGCTGGTGTCTGGGCGAATTTCATAAAGCGTTCCAAATCTTGTATGAGAAGGCTCTTTCTTTCCCAGACAGTGGCTTTGTCCACTCTAGGAAAGTTGTCACAGCCTTTCGAACCTAATGGCACATTCAACGCAGTCAACCTCGTTGGTCACGCTGAAAGAAATGCTGCCACAACCTTCAACCGCGGTGTTTTTGTTTGATTGGTATCTAATGTACTATAAATACGTGTGCTCTGTCTGTTGCACTGTAGACTTGGTAAGAGGATATGCCTCACAATGAGTATAACGGTTGATTATCTGACTGGTTTACAACCGCTCTACTTTTATGACGCTCGTTCGAAGTAACAAGAATTTGTTCCCTGTGAATATTTCGATGACTCATTGATGTGATTTGTTCCGGTTTGTACTGTCTGCTTATTCAGATTTGAATGGCGTCTGGATTTAGTTGCGATTGGTACACAGTTTGAGATCGATGCTCCAAGGATGTCTGGAACTTCATCTAGATTACAGCCAGTCTGCTGTTCGAGAAAAGCGGCTTGCTTCTAATAAAAGGGACTTCCACTGGTTAATGCTGACGTTCGAAATAATCACCAAGATGGGCATCTGCGCAGAGATATGGCGTAACAGAGTTTCACTCGTGGGTATTGAATGTCTTCGTACTGTATGACGGCGGACCAGTGCCCGAGAGTGGTACCGTTCAGAAATGTAGACGTCATTGTTCCTCTGTCCTACGAATGCTTGACACGCCGCATTTATTGCCGAACAATTAGGGCGGAAATCTATATACCTGACTTACTAGCATATGTAGTAACTTTCACGTGTATTTCGTTGACTGTTAGTTCGGTTAAAACATCAAAATTACAAGTTGTAGCAGCAATAGTCATTAAATAACCTTCCTAAAATTATTTCCTGTTTTGCAGACTTTCTGAAAGTGCTATTCCCACAATCTCTACACGTTGCATCTCGATGACTATACTCACAAAAATAGCACGCACAGTTCGTGTAAGCCGAATTTGTACTACTCTCTGATGTCAGTCAACACACTTCTTTCCATTGTTGAACTCGGTTGATTTATTTACAGTAACATATCAGCAAATCTCGCACTAGAAGGCAGGTGCATTTTTTCAGGCGTTTGTTCTTTCTTTCATTCGTTTGGTTGTGGGGTTTCTGACCGCAGAACTAAGGTGATTCGCGATTTATGATTTTATCAAGGTCTAATCCTGTTAATACTGACCGTTAGACCTTTTGCCTGATTGACAGATTTTGGTCGATACCGTGTGGGCAATTTCGTATCTGACGGACGGTGGCAATGATCAAATAGAAATGGTTATCAACGCAGAAATCGTCCCGCATCTTGTTCCTCTGCTATCTCATTCAAGTTTCAAAGTTCAGACCGCTGCTCTCCGTGCTGTGGGCAACATCGTCACGGGGTCTGACCAGCAGACACAGGTAGTGCTGGATTGTGGTGCACTGAGCCACTTCCAGAATTTGCTCAGTCATCCTCGTGACAAGATTAACAAGGAGGCTGTATGGTTTTTGTCTAATATAACTGCTGGTAATCAGAGTCAAGTGCAAGCTGTGATCGACCACGGCTTGGTACCAATGATTATTCAACATCTGTCCGAAAGCGAGTTCCTCACTCAAAAAGAAGCTGCCTGGGCCATCTCAAATTTGACAATCAACGGAAATGTTGAACAGGTGAGCTTTTCGTGTGTTTTTTTTCTCGTGAACGCTGAGACGTTGCGTACATTTGAAAACTGTTTTAATTAGTAGGGAAATACATTAATACCACTCGCCTTGTAAAACATGCTTGCTTCGTACTTGGTGATAATTTTCAAACTAAGACATGTTAACTCTGAAACTATTCGGTTAACGTGTGATACTGGGCAGCGACCGCCATGTGGTGTGCATAAACTAACTCGAAAAGTTGGTACTAACTAAGGAAATGGACCTTTAGGACAAAATGGAGCTGACATCCCTACATTTGGCATGCTTTTGAAATAACTTGTAATCAGCCAACATATTCACTAGTAAGTCTGTAAATTATAGCCCCACTTTTCACTCAAAGGCTCGTCGTTTCGGACCTCAATGCCCGTTTTATGTTCCTTCAGTTTATAAAGCCTGACAACCTCGTTTTGCGTGCGATCGTTCGGTAGCAAATGTTTCATGGTTTAAAAACAAAAGGTTACCATAAGGGCATGCGAAAATCGGTCGTTTGGGCACACCTCACTTACTACCAGGAGTTTATGTTTGTCTTCTTAGTTTGCATACCGGTGGCACATGCATACTTGTATGGTTGTAAGCATCATTGCCGGCTCCTATTAGGACTTTGTTGGTGCAGATTTTGACATAGTTGTCACAACGAGACTGGACCTTGACGTGGTGTGACGGCTTGCGCATCTCGATGACCTATTGGGCTAAACTGGACGGTGTGGTCACCACACCGATAGAGTCACTCATACCAGGCAGGCCAATGGGTAGAGGTCTGACAAACCAGTCTCCTGGTCCTCCAGGTTGGGGGTTGGAAGAAGGTTGGCATCTTTTTCCGGAAAAAGTACCAGTTCTGGTACATTGCCACCCAACCGCTGCCTTGCGGTACAGGCTTTTGAGCCAAAGGCTTTGGTTGAGAACCCTAATCGTTCTCCTGTCTAGGTCTGGGCGTCCTGGCAGTATCTCAGCCCACACAACCATGAATATTCACAATAACAATAAATCCATACTGCATCGGCCGTCTCGCAGTATAAACCGGGTCGCCCTATCTGCTGCATACAGCAGGGTGGATAGGCGAAATCATGCTACTGCTGACCCCTCCCCCACTGTCCTATCAAATTTAGCTCTCAGGCCCCTCCCCACCTCCATTTCTGATAATTACTCTACAGGTCCCACAACAGATGTAGCTAACTGTAGTAACACTGAGCCGGTAAGTTCCGTCTCTTGCCTTTCAGCTTCAGGCCTCCCTCGTCCCTTGCTTAGACCTAGAATGCGAATTATAAGTGCCTTCAACGTTCGCACGCTATAAACAAATACTCGAGCCACTAAGTAATCTAGGTCAGCAAGCGGCTCTAGCACGAACGCTAGACTCGTTGCACGTTGATGTCTGCTGTATCTCGGAGACTAGAATCCATGACAGTAGTCAACGTATGGAACTAACAGCACCCGCATTGTCTACCCGATACTGGTTATACACTTCGGGTGACTCCACAGCCGCCGTTACAGGTCAGGCTGGAGTAGGTAGTCCTCAGCACGACGGCCGCAGCCGCATTAGTAGATTGGATTCCTGTTAACAGTAGACTTTGTGCCGTCCGCTTGGCAGGTTCTGTTAAAACCAGCTCTAGACGCAAGACTTTCAGAAATTTATTCATTGTGTCTGCTTATGCTCCAGCTGACTAGTGACGTCGGCGTCAAGGACGCATTTTACTCGGATCTGGCCACTCTCCTTCGGTCGACACGTGGCTCTGATATAGTCGTTTTGGCCGGAGATATGAATGCCCAGGTCGGTCGCCTTGGTGAAGCCGAATCTCGTTTAGGTGGTAGGTTTGGGATAGCATCACATCGATCAGATAATGGTGGGCGATTGTTGCAGCTATGCGCTGAGCATAATCTATTTTTAGCCAGTACTGGTTTTAGGCATCGTGCACGTCAATGCTATACTTGGCGCCCGCCTTCTCCGAATCAGGCCTGGTCTCAGATAGACCACATAGCCGTTAGTTATAGGTGGCGGGGTTCCATTCAAGACTGTCGTTCTTATTGGAGCACGTACTTGGATTCAGATCATGCGTTGGTACGTTGTCGTTTTGTTCTTACTTTTGCAGGGAAACGACCCCTCCGGCAGCAACGGTTAGCTGTTGAGAAACTGGCTTTACCATCGGTTAGACATAATTACCAAACCAGCTTAGAAAGCTGCCTTAGTGGTACTCACTCCGAAGACCCTAGTAGCTGCTGGACTCAAATCTCACAAGCCATTCAGAAAGCAGGTAGTGTAGCTTGCGGCACAGGGGTACCTGGGGTAAGCAAACATTGGATTTCAGAGAAATCCCTGGAGTTGTTGGAAGCCAGACGGAGGGTTCCTCCTGGTAGTTCACACAAGTCTAGAAGAGATATCCGTAGGAAACTGAAACGTAGTCTAAAGGCTGATCGTGAGGCTTGGTTAGTGGAAAAAGTTGAGGAAATGGAAACCGCATTTGCCTCAGGGAACATCGGTAAACTGTTTAAGCTGATCCGTGCCACTGGTCCCAGGCGACCGTCGGTCAGTGAAGCTATCAGCGAGGTAGATGGTACACTAATCTGTAATAAGTCCAGAAGGTTAGAGCGTTGGGCAGAACACTTTGAGGGTCAATTTAGTTGGCCTGCTGCTTCTATTGCGTTGCCGCCACAAACTTGTGATGTAGCACCCTGGTCGGTAGATTTGGAACCACCCACTGAGACTGAGGTTCGCAATTGCCTTTCGGCTCTCAATCGTAATAGGGCTGCTGGCCCAGATGATCTCGTGCCGGCACTTTTCAAAGAAGGTGGAGAGGCGTTAGTAGAGGCATTGACTCAGTTGTTTCAACTTGTGTGGACGACGGAGACCATCCCTCCGTGCTGGGGTCACTCGATAATAGTTCCCATATTTAAGAAAGGAGCCCGGGGCTCTTGCGAAAACCATAGAGGGATTAGTTTGACCCCAGTCATTTCAAGGGTTCTAGCATCAATTATACTTCGTCGACTCACTGCAGTTCGGGAAGTAAACATTAGGGAAGAACAGGCTGGGTTTCGCCCTGGGCGGGGTTGTATAGATCACATTTTACCCTTCGTCAAATTCTGGAGCAGCGTCATGTGTACCGCCGGCCAACAATCGCCGTATTCCTCGACTATAAAGGTGCGTTTGATTCGGTAGACCGATCTACACTTTTAGAGTCGCTTAAACGTAGGGTGTACCGACTAAGTATGTGAACATACTGTCGGCGCTTTATTCCCATACCTCAGCTCAGGTTAGGGTTTACGGTGAACTGTCTGACAGTTTCAGCACCAGGAGCGGCGTACGTCAAGGCTGTCCCCTTTCGCCATTTTTGTTCAATTTCGTCATAGACGAAATAATGGAGGACTGTCTGCGGCACTCAAATGATGCCGGCGTGGACCTCCTACCTGGTGAAAGACTGACTGATCTTGATTATGCTGACGATAAGGTATTGCTGTTTGACAACTTTCAAGCGGCACAAACAACGCTAAACGCTATTTCGCGTTCTGCTAAATACTTCGGAATGCGCTTTGCAGCCTCAAAATGCAAAGTGCTTCTGCAAGATTGCTGTGATCACGTAGATTTAATGTTAGATAATGAAGTCATGGAGATTGTTGACCGGTTTGTATACCTGGGAAGCTGCATCAGCGCGGAGGTGTAGGAAATGAAATAGAAGCGCGTATTTCCAAGGCTAGGGCGGTGTTCGCTAATCTGAGACACCTATGGCGACAGAGAGGTATTTCCCTAAAGCTTAAGGGTCGTGTATATCAAACAACAGTGAGGGCCGTATTACTTTACGGCAGCGAAACCTGGCCACTCAGGGTAGAGGACGTGAACCGTCTCCAGGTATTTGACCACCGATGTCTGCGTTCAATCGCTCGTATCGGGTGGCACCAGCGAGTAAGCAACGAGGAGGTTAGGAAGCGGGTGTTTGGCACTGATTGTCAAACGAGTTTTTGTTCAGTCGCTACATTTGCACAGACTTAGATGGTTAGGTCATGTACTAAGGATGCCAGCTAGTCGTTTGCCACACCGAGCACTGTTTGCGGACGCTGCGGCTGACTGGCGCAAGGTGCGAGGTGGACAGATGATGACCTGGCGTAGACAAATGAAATCGTTCACGAAGGGGTTGGTCACTGTAGGTCGGGTTCGTCTCCCGGGCTGGGGCCCTCGCGACTCACAGAGTCGGTGGCTTGAGACGTTAGGTGAGATGGCGGCTAATCGAGCTCAGTGGCGTGAATGCTGTCGTTGTTTGGCCGAGTTGTCTGTGAAGTGAGTGCACTTAATGATGCGGGGCAGTGAAAGCCGTAAGGAAGCTGTCTGCTGATGACGCCTTACTTTCACTTACAGCTCGGTTGTTTGTTTGCAAGGTGTAGGCGCCTTGATGTTGTATGTTTGAATATAGACGTAGCTATTTTTAGTAGTTAGGTCCACTTCCCTCCCCTCCTCTATTTTCTTCTTTCTTCCTATATAAGTTTTTTTTTTCTTTGTTCTTCGTGGTTGTGTGGCAGTCAAGCATCAGTGTGAACCACCGATGTATTGCTGTCTATAATGATGGTGATGTCCTGATTATCGGAGGTGATGGGTAGATGAAGGAATATGGCAATTATCAGTAAACTGTAAAGATGACCTCGTAATCGGTAAAAATGTGTACCTTTCGAATTTGTTTACAAACCCAGGCAATGTCTGTTCAATAGATTATTCTACTCATGATGCCACGTAAATAGAACTGCACACCTTTTTCATTAATTGGACACCCGTTTTCTTCCAAAAGATTGTAGGTAACCTGGTTAGAGACATCACAGTCATGTGCTTCGTCGTCTTTGTCAACCTTGAGCCGCACCTGCGGTACTGTGGCTCATGTTGCCGTTACACCTGACAGCAGTCCACGACGTGACCGGTGAACAAATGTGTTGGGAAAAAACAGCAAAAAGGCCCGAAAAAATGGGAACCAACTTTATGAATGCGTTTCTGGTGTCATAAAAAGAAACATCTTTATAGTCGTAGAATCGTGTATCGCTACATGAGCACTCCCACACAGTCACGAATGCGACAAAATTCTGGATATAGCTGCTCTTCCCTGAATTTCTCTTCTTCAGCTTGTCTGACATACTTTCACCTAAAAGGGTCGACGCCCTGGTCAGTCTAGCTCTCCGGATCAACGCATCCTGACCACAAAACTAGGTTAACAGAATAGATCAGGAATTGTGTCTGTCATACCATCCTGATATCCAGCGATATTCTGACTAAACCCTTCGGCAGAAAATTGACTTAAGTTAGAGTAGGTTTGATGTCTTTCATCGTGGACATCGCACGGTGTATGAGGGCCTTATTGGATAAACATGGGTTGCACTTTTACGACAAAATTAAACCAGTTTGCAAGGTTTAGACATCGCAGAAAGTTGGTAGGTCATAGTTGTCTCCCAGCCAGTTAGCCTATCACGACTGCTCCGTAAGAGGCGGCCATAGTAATACCAACTTTCTTGCGTTTATGTGGTAAAGATAACGTAATTGATCTAACGTTAAACTACACACTTTTGATGCTATTAAGAAACTCATGGACCACTCGCTGTCTGCGTGGCTTTCCGTCACCGCGTGGTTGGTAGACAGTCGTCACCTCCACTGAATTATCAGATGTTCTTGTGAACTAGCTATTTTCAAGCATATGCTAGCAGCTCGTTCCTGACCTCTATCGGTGTAACCAAGCGAATTCAGATATTTTTTTTTACTGGTGTCACCATTATATGCTTTTTGCCGCCTTACAACAATAAAATCATTGAGAAGAAAAATTGTTTTTTTCCGGTTACGAACGAAAGTAGTATTCCTGAATGCGCTCCAGGACAGCATGAATTCGACTGTGCGATTCGTCCGGGGTGCATCCGACAATCAGGGTGTTGTCCGGATACGCAGCTCTCTCGGAAAGACCAATGAGAAGTGTCCATCGCCTGCTGGAAAATCACAGGAGCCGTCTTGATACCAAACAGGAGTCTGGTATATTGAAATAACCCGCGGTGGGTGTTGATAGCGACCAAATCACGGGACTCGGGTGCAACCTCGATTTGTGGGTAAGCGTCGGTAAGATACACTTTGGCGAGAAAAGTCCCGCTATTACGGGTTGGGTACAGATTATCTGGTACCGGAGGTGGATAGCAGTTCGATTCAAAGCAGAGTTGGACCCAGTTGAGATATCGGCACAGACGCAAATCGAGCCACTGACCTTGACCACGACGATTGGAGCTGTCCAGGCAGAATACGACACAAGGACAAGGCTGCTCTGTTTCTCAGAGCGTTTTATCTCTGCGACAGTTGTCCATAAACCCTGCCGCTGCTTGCAGAGTGAGCATACAGTGATCTCAACAGATTCACGTATTTCCCTGGTACTCCCTTGCGAAGAAGACAGTTCCAGAGAACGTTACGAGCAACTGAATCGAAAGCAGCCTTCAGGTCCAAAAAGACCACGACCGTCGGCTCCGAGATCCTTTGCAAAGTAAGAGTGTGGTCAACGCACCCTCGACCGGAATCGGAATCCTTGCCTGTTCTTCGCGTATCTGACTTTCTCTGGGCTTAGTGAGCCGACGTAAAATGAGACCAGTGAGTAACTTGGACGCAACAGACACTAGGCTGATGCCTCTGGTTGTCATATAGACTTCGGTTTAAGTTAACGAAGCGTAACAAGGCTACTTGACCAGATCTCTCTTACGGTTGACCGTGACAACCGGCGTATTATCCAATAAGATCGGAAAACGTTGGGTGTAATCCAAAGGCTTGATGTGGCTTCAACTACAACCACTGTGCAGTGGTGATCTGAATAAGATATGAATGTCTTATTCACTGTGCTCGGGCCTGGCAGGTCCCTTACTGCCAGATGAGTCCGAGTGTTACTTCAGTGGCTCCTGGTACAGTCTTCCAATAAAACAGGTCAAACTGTTGGGTCACAAGCTCGGAGTGGGGTCCCTCAATGTTAATACCTTTCCGCGACATAAACGACCGGGAAGGTATCAGAAGTTATCGTTCCTCCCAACGATGGCATCATTCAGCCATTACCATCTCTATTTTGTCCCCCCCCCCCAAGTTCTCAACATATGTGAGGTTCAACTTAGACTACGTTGGAGCGTCGATAGACGTAGCTTGTGACAAATAATAGCTCTTCCGCGCGAATGAAAAGTCGTCTATCAATGCCCGCACGATGCCTATTCGTTCTCTTACAGGTCGAATTTGTTTCCGTTTCATTGTATGATGATAAAGCTGCATATGGTCTACTCATTAGGTTCACTCGTTTTTCTTGCAAATAAGCCGGCCACAGGTTCGTTTCGTATCCGTTCTGTAGGATTTTCACGGGCATGTATCGTTACGTACGGCAAATGCGCGGAGCCCCCAGCAGTTTTGTGGTAATGAGTACTACAGTGTTGATTGCCATAGTTGACACATTGCCACCCACCAAGCGACATTGGCCATCTTACATCGTAAAGATATTAGATTGTCGTCCAAAAGATGTCCGTCCTTGACAAGAATGTAGACAAATTTGTTGAGTTTGACCATAGTTCTATCCATCTGTTTAGCCTGAATCGTGAGCAACTCAACCGCTCATCAGTGTTTGCCTCCGAAAACTAGGTGAATGTGATCAGTCAGTTAGGTTGTAATTCATTCTGTTATGACTGATTCATGCACTCCGTAAACCGACCAGGCGTTTATCTCACCAGACATTAACCGAGCCCAACTTTTGGATAGAACCACGAGACGATTAGGCAACGACACCGTCACTCATTGGGAGTTCCTTGACCGTTCATTCATATAAAGTCAGCAGGTCTAGGACTTCATGATCGCTCAGCTTATCGTGGCAGCATTCCAAGATCACCAATGTGTCTGCATCCACCTTATTGCGGGTTCTAATTTGTCTTCCTTTATCTTATTTCTGATTCCCCTTTATTTTGTCAGGATGTTTTGTTACTGTTACATTGACCGGCGGTTTGATCCACAATGACTTCCAGCCATGATCACGGCTGTTGGTGTATGTGGATATAGTGAGGCGAAACAAAATTGCAAACGCTAGAATCAAGTGTCCCATATAGTTTTTGATTATAGTTGTTATTACTTGCAACACAAAAGGTGTTTGCTGCTATACTGTACTTGAGATCACGTGAGCTGGCGCTATCGGGCCGAATAACTGAACGAATGCAGTAGCAGTAATCTATGCTGGAATCTACGATTAGTTTAATTAACTTTCTGTGAGCTGATACCTTGTTTTTGCACTTGTATCATTGCCACTTCAATACGAATGTATTTTTCGGACAATTTAACGCTTAACATGTTCCATTTATCCTCATTCAATGAAAAATCAGCGCATGGCTACCTTAGCTGCCGTGCATTCGTATCTACGAGAATCATACCACTGCGTTCCTATGAAGTGACGTTGACCGCTAACGCGGGTTCGATTCACAGCTGCTTCAACCGTTCATATTGTCTCACTTTGGACAACCAGACAGTTTCTCCTCGCTCACATGTATGGTTGCAAATGCTTGGTGATGCGAAGGCTGACGGTAGCTAACTCTAACTTAACTATATTCACTCATTAATACGCGCTCCTAGGCACATGTTCACAAGTTGTCATTTTCGATTAAGGTTTTAGTTTGCTGCTTTCAAACTTGGTTTTGACGTCGGCAATCGTTTTATTGAATGCGATCACCCGTCGATCGTTGATGAAAAGTGTATTGATGCCTGCAACCTGAGTAGACCACTGGATTATCACTCAACATAAAAATCAAATATAACCTGTTTCTGTGAGGTCATTGACGGCTCGTTGCCTCGTAGCCTCGTAGTTCGTATTCATCAAGCAGCCAGGATTCGAACACGATACCTGTGTTTATTTCGAACCAGTTAACTGCTCTGATTTATTGCTGTTTACTTTCTTCATGACTTTCTTACTCTGTACGCATGCCCCGTTTTTTTTATTTTCTAGGTGCGTTACGTGATAGACCAGAACGTAATTCCTCCACTTTGTCGAATGCTTGGAGCGCGGGATACCCAGGTTGTACAAGTTGTACTTGACGGTCTGTCAAACATCCTCAGTGCTGCTGGAGATAATCGAGACCAGGTGACGGCCATGATTGAAGAGTGTGGTGGATTGGATCGTATCGAGGCTCTGCAAGAGCACCAAAATATGGATATCTATCGCTTAGCATATGATATAATTGATCGATACTTTAGCGATGGGGTGAGTCGGTTTTTTTACTTTTCCGGTGTATTCTGGCATATTCCTCAGCGTCAACTGCACAAATTGTGCTCGCTATGATCGGTTCGTCGTCAAAGCATATACACCCAACTTGCCCGGAATGGGAGTTCAGTAGTTCTAACTTCGGAGCTCCTAACAGCTGCCTAACCCGAATCGCGCACGCTATGCAATCAGTGGGTGCATACGGCACAGTAGTGCGAAGGCTAACCAAACGTTGGATCGCAGACAATTCCTTAGAGTTACCAGGTATCAGACTGAGTATTACTCATGACAATTCATAAACGAGTTAAACAGGGATATCCGCAACTGACCGGTGACCACGAGGCTTGGCTGATTGTAAACGTCATTGAAGTAGGAAGGAAGGAAGGAAGCTGTTTTGCTGATGACGCCTTACTTTCACTTACAGCTCGGTTGTTTGTTTGCAAGGTGTAGGCACCTTGATGTTGTATGTTTGAATATAGACGTAGCTATTTTTTAGTAGTTAGGTCCACTTCCCCTTCCTCTTTTTCTTCTTTCTTCCTATATAGGTTTTTTTTCTTCGTGGTTGTGTGGCAGTTAAGCATCAGTGTGAACCACTGATGTATTGCTGTCTATGATGATGATGAAGGCGAGGATGTGCCGAACGAGCATGTTAACCCATTGTCAGTGGTTTGCTCCTATATTTCAGCCCGGGTTAGGGTCTACGATGAGCTGTCTAACCGTTTCAACACCAGGAGCAGTGCACGTCGATGCTGTCCACCTTCACGATTTTTGTAAAGTTTTGTCAGGCAAACGAATGGAAGTTTGTCTACGACACCCACAAACTGTCGGTTTAGACCTGCCTGGTTGACAACTGACTAATTTTGATTGTGCTGACGATGTGAGACGCTATTCTGTGTCCTGTCAAATGTGAATGAGCTATGCATCCCCAAAGTGCTTTTGCAAGACTGCTCTGATTGCGTAGATTTAATGTTAGGTAGTGCAGTTGCAGAGGTTATTGTTGAGCGGCTTGCGTGCTTAGGAAGTTGTATCATCCGCGGCGGAAATATGAGAAATGAAGTAGAAGTTCGTATCTCCAAGTCTAGAGTGGTGTTAACTTGTCTAATGCGTCTCTGATATCAGAAGGGCGTTTCTCTGAAGCTAAAGGGTCGTGTGTACAAGGCGACTGAAGAGCCTTGTTATTTTGCGGTTGCGAAATTTGGTTATTCATAGCGGAATACATGGACCGTCTTCAAATATTTATCTGCTAGTATCTGTGATGGATCGCTCGCATCTGGTGGAATCTACTGGTAAACAACTGAAGTTAGGAAAGGCATGTTTAGTGACGAATGCCAAATGAGTTTTTCTGTTCAACCTTGAAGTTTACCCAGATTTGGGTAGTTAGACCACGTACGAAGGGTGCCAGCTATAAGTCTGCCACAGTGAACACTTTTTGCTAATGCCTCAGCGGGCTGACTTGAGGTGCGAGGTGAACAGGTGCTGACCAGACGTAGATAGTGCCCGGGTGGCGGTTTTAAACTTACGCTATCTGCATCGTCCACTTGATCGCTGTCTTTCTACGACAGGTCTAGTTCATAATGCTGCCGTAAGATCGGTCCTATCATATGTCTGCAAGACGTGGTACTCGCGAAAATGCTCACAGAGTATCCGTTTTCGACAGTCTGTCTCCGAAGCAGCGGCGTGTGGTGAGAACACCTTGCAACCTCAGTGGAACTCTTCCGTCCGGCTTTCGTGATTGGCTGTTTTTATCGACTCTTGGACATATTGACCTCGTCTCGGCCTTCGTTGGCCTGATCGCATCTCACGACAAGCGCACATTGTATTGGTATGGTGAAGGGGCTTAAGCAGATTGAAGTTGTTTCACGGAACTGTGATCTTGGAACCGTGTTTGAGGAAGACAATAAATAGATGGCGAAGGTCTATACATCATTGCTGACTTTTCTGCTTAAGTTTCCTACCACTGCTTTCTGGCCGGGTTAGAGCTAATGACGGCGTAATTGCCGACCTTTAGCATCTTAGGTGTGGTGCGACAAAATTATCCAGCCCTCTCGTTTTTCAGCTTTGTAACAGGCGAGATGTTAGTGCGTCCCAATAGATTCTGAATATGATAGCGTGAACTACTCCCAGGCATTCGACTTTGAGATGTACAGTATGTAAACGATAGCTCTAATCTGTGGGCACTCACAAGAAGGCCCAGAACGTCTAAGGCAGATTAAAGGGTTCAGTTTGGTATGGCCTTTGCATCTACTGAGTACAAGATTCGGATGTAAAATTAACAAAACTACGTGGCTGTTCCCACTGTTGGTGTGGAGCGGTTGGAGGTAGTTGAGTAGTTCATGTACCTCTGGAATTTGTGTCAATGTTCGTGTTGCGAATCTGCCTATCCTCTTCTTCCTCTTATACCTCTTTCTTCACTTTACACAATGGCTCTTTCTTGTATAGTGGCATGTTTGCCACTTCATTTGGTAATCTCTTGTTACATGTATGTGACGTAGCAGGGTGCAGCCGTCAAGGGTTGATCAATGTATGGAACGGAAAAGCACGTCGTGACTCAGATGGGCAGTGACCGGCATCCCTAGGAATGATAGCTACTAACCGTGTTTGATCGCGTGGGTGTTTGACCGTTTTGTCTGTGGTACAAGTGCGGTTACTGACCCGGGGCAGTGAAGGTCACGAATATAGACGTAGTTATTTTTATTAGTTAGGTCTTTTCCCCCTCCCTTTCTTTCCTTCTCTCTTCGTATATATAACGTTTTCCCCCTTCGTGGTTATGTGGCAACAAGGCATCAGTGTGAACCACTGATGTATTGCTGCCTATGATGATGATGATTATCCTCACTAATAACTCAGCTGTTTGTTTACAAATCGTTGACACGTTTATGTTGAATAATTGAATTTAGGCAAGTGCTGTTCAGTGTTCGGTCTCGTTCTTTCCCTTTTTTCCTCACTGGGATCTGCACTTCACTTCGTGGTATGACGTCGGTGTGATCCACTGACGTATTGCTATTTGCACTTATTTCGAAGTACTTAACCGTTTCACATTTCGCCTGATCAACATGCGGACAGCATTTTCGGATTGTCATCATTTCTGAAGCCAGTATACTCTTGGATTTCTGTGTTGAGCCTAACACATATTACTTTTATGAATAGGTCCCTCTTATCCGCTTGGGAATCTCGTAGTCATTCAAATCTCTGATTGCAAGCGCTGTCCCAAATGACAGCCTGCCGTTATCACTTTACGTGCTTTCATTCACACTTCTAATCCTGTGCCACCGGTTCGGTGAGCGTCTGCTCGGGACATGGCATCTTGTGATCAAGCTCATAGCCGTTATAAATAATTGATAAGTAGTTTGGCAGATTTGGTAATTTAAAAGAGACTCAATAGAAAAAAATCTAGGTTCCAGCTGGATTCGAACTAGCGAATTTTCCACTTGCCGGGCTAGGAACTCACGCCGTGAGGTCGGAAATATCATTTGAACCTGTTTGCTCACCGAACCAGATTTTTAAATCTGACAAACTACTTATCAGTAATACAGTGTCAATGCTCATTGGTGGCGTTGATGGATTCCAGCGTGAACTGATCGAGAAATCCTGCTTGGGCAGTCAGTCTTCTGGATTATTTGGTGGATTCCATATGATATGGTTGGGTGAGTAGCTAGGTTTAAATGTGGAACTTGTGAACTTCTGGTAGCTTCTGAGTTTCCGGCTCCCCAGCTAGTCCAATAGAGCGTTTGCCACGTCTGTGCATGCTGTTTCTGTCTGAGTTTCGAGTCCAGCTGAAATCTAGGTTCTTCGCAATTAGGTCTCATAAATAAATGGGACTGCGAGCTCCCTATGGCTGTCAGAATAGACGTATCTACTCGTGTTATTCGCGTATTGTCTGTTTGAAGGCGGCTCATGATGGATGAGGAGGCAAATAGACTGTCCACTGTTCGGTGGATTTGCTTCCCTAAGTTTTGCTGATTCAGACCCGGTACCTGTGCCAGTCCTCTGTTTTTCAACACGTGTTGGGTTAAAATGGAGGCGGCAGTGTGGTGTCTAGTTTATGACTAAAACAGAGCATAAACATTAGCTGTTTCTGTTCTCGGATGTGTATTTTGAAGTCTGATGGACTAAGAACGTCTTTGGTTGATAACGCTGCTAGACAACGATAATTCGAATGCGCTGCAGCGCTTTGCGAACCTGTCCTTTTCAGGTTTCTCTCCACTACGTGCTTCCCTTTCCCACTCGTCTATTTTTCCTCTGGTTGGATTCGACTCAAATGCCAGTGTCTCGATAACGCAATTTAACGGTGTAATCGTGTAATTTTACGTTGTCAAATTGTGTTAAACGTCTACATCTCGTGTTTTGTTTAATGGGAATCACATTTCACAGGTTTATGCGCCCTTTCAAATTAACGGCAACTGGATAATGAAACCTGTATAGGCGTAATCGACAGCCGCCGACTAGTCACCGGTTCCGGTGAGAAGAGACGTGGTGATACCCGGAGTGAGAGTGAATAATAAGCGATGTCCGAGGTTCGAAGTGTTGTTACTGTTCTGTGGACGCATGTGAAAGTTGTTAGTTTCCCAATCCCAAGAGGTTTCCGTAGACTCGCAGTGTGAGAATCTGTCTTTTGACTTGCCCCTTTTTCCACGGTTTGTTTCGTGCTTCAATGGGCTAGAATTGTATGTGCAAAGTATTCTTTCGGTTGTAACATCATGGCTGTTACAACTAGGGTTTCCACACTATTCAATTAACTACTTTTTTCGCGAGAGGTAAGATGTCGATGCCAACGGAGCGCTTCGGTTAATTGCAACAGCTAAAATACCAGCGAAACTATTGACATCAAGGGGGTGCAAAAATGAAATCGAATTTCAGCAACGGTTACAGCTTGCGTTACCATCAATAAGCGGTTTTCATTTTATTCGCGTAGACGCAATTTTCAATGTAACCCCTAAGTTGGGGACTTTGCACTTAGCCACTCCACTGTGTGGATTTAGTCTTTCTCTCTCTCTGAAATCGTTGTATATTCAGTAAATTTGTGTATTTCTAGGTGGTGTCAGCGATCACATTCCGGTTTATATTGCTTTTTGTCATGGAATCACTTAGTTCTGATCTGGATTACTTGAGGTGTGTCTGATTGTAACATCCTTTCAAATTGGACATTACAGGTGAAGTGATTTATTGAGCTATCAGTAGTCCTGTTTAAATGAATTTTCGATAGATCTTAGTTAGGTAACCTGTCTGAGCAATTCATCAACGCGTTTTAAATAACAGTTGTGTGCTACAATAGGTATGACATTTACACAGTTCGATGAGCTCAGTATTGATCCGCCATCTAAAAGTCTGTTGCTGTTATTCTGCTTCTACAGTGAATTTCAGCTTTCATTACTCTCTTCTGTCACTTTCAGATGAACGATGACACAAGTACTACCGCAGGAATTGCCGGTGATGATCAGTCCCAAGATACTGTTCCGTTGAACGCCGAACAGGCTACTTTCGAGTTCAACCCAGCTCCGGATAATCTGAACGCTGGTGGTCAACTGATCAACCGTCCGGGTGGATTCGATTTTTAAAACTGCGGATGTCGTTGTCATTGTTGAACACACCACCGACAGTCCTATACTTCATACTGCTAGTCCACTAATTTATTCATCCTGTCAACTTGGACTAAGTCACGAATGAACCGAGCTTGCATAAACTATGCGTGTACTCATTTCTAGCCATTCGTACCTTGACGTGTTTACATTGTTGTGTTTAGACTGTTACCACTTCGTGTAGTATTTACCGGTCTCCCGTTCGAGGTTCAAGGTGTGCCACATGCTTACCGTGACCTTCGTAAGGGTGGCGTTTTGGCCTCGAACTTTTTTATTAGCATGATCCATTCTACACATTTGAAACCACGATTGCTTATCCAATTCCGCATTTATCAGCCATTTGGGTGCGGTTGTGGTCCCTTCGCTTCATTCCTTCCCTTACGAAACCTTTCTATTTTTCTACCGGTCTGTTAAAAACAATCTTTCCGGCGGCGTTCGCACCTTTTTGAGACACTGCAGCGCCATTTGCTCATGTTCTCTTTCCCTCAAAGTCGAGGTTTTCCGTGGTTGACATTTTCTTCCTACCTTCCACCTCCTCTCGTCTCATTTTGCTCCGAGGTCCCCGTGCGTGTTGTCAACTTTTTCACATCTTTCATCAAGATTTTTTGTAGGTCTGTATAAAGTTATGGTTGCCTTGGCTGTTTGCCTTTCTTTTTATTTGCCACATTTGTTTACCTGTCCTCATTTTTATCTCAACTTTGGTTTGGCCGTTGCCTAGACGATTGGGTTGTCTTCCTAACCTCCTGTCACTAATAGTTCTTGCCTTTATCTGCTCACTATCCCTCTTTTGCACATGTATGGTTTCCATGTTTTCTCCTATTTTGAGTCAACATTCGCTATGCACTTCCTCTCCCTCTCTCGATCTTTACTCACTGATAGGCTATTTATCATTTCCAGCCTGATGTATTGTTCTTCACCTTTGTCTTTCGATGCTTGTCTGTGTGCTGCTAACTTGCCTTTTTGTGATTTAAATTTTTTTGCCACACATCACTCTTCATTCTATTTTTGGTCTTCCGTGCAACAATCCCCTTGCATCTTGTTGCTTCGAAACCACGTTTCTGCTTGTCTGTGATTTTATCCCTTCGAATTCTCGTGTAGCCTATCTGAACTGCAGTCCCAATCGGGATTGAGTATTCCGTAGAACAACGTGCTCTTGGACCTATTTTGTCTTTCCTCTGGTTTCTCTAAGACCTATTCGCCTTCCGGTTTGTTGACTGTGACTTCTCTCATCCTAGTCGATTTTTGGGTGTACATACGAACATATCTTTTTCTCCCGTCTTCGATTTTGAGATTTTGCTCCAAAATCATCCTACTGACTCTTGACCACCAAAAAATGACATTTTTACCCTCTCATCCTACTTTGTATCATGCGAATCAACTCGCATGATAACACAATTCCCTTCCGCACCGACGGCCTTTTTCTCTTATTGTTACGTTTTTCGAACTTTTACTTCGCATTCGTTGGTTGTCTCACTTATTTTGCGCGGATTTTGGTTTAACTCCTCTTCCGGTAGTCACGATTCATCGTATGCCAAATTTAACTCCTGTGAAGCTCAACGCTGACTGACTCGCGTCGTACGCCTGATTTATGGGTCGTTTTTTCATCGGTTGTTTCTGTTCTGTGGTCGATTGCATCCATGAACCGCGTTGCTGCTTGCTTCATTCATCTCGGAATAACTGGCTCCAATTTGTGCTGTTGTCCAATTGCCTGATTGGATAATCTGCTTGTCCATCATTACATGTTGATACGTTACGAGATTACAATGCTGCATTGTTTGCTCCGGTGTTTTTCGCTGTGGTTTGCCCTAAAGTAGCCAACTGAGTAAGCGGTAACTGCTGTGTGGGTTCTGGCGTCTACATTTTCGCATTCATTTGAAATGCCAAACATCGGGTATTTGGTTTGTGTTTGGCGGCCTACTTTTTGCGCTTGCCCATTTCGATGGGCCGGCTTCACGAGCTCGGGTAAGCAACGACGCGGCGCGACTAGCTACTGGCAATCTGTTATAGGAAATCATTGTTCGTGGTTTATCCTGACGTTCTATATTAACTGGTGTACTGACGATATCCGACCAACCCGATAATTCGTTCGGTGATGGATATCTATCCCTGTTGCGTCGTGCTCAGTCGGCCCATATGGTACTTGTTCGAAGCACCGTGCTGTTTATCTATTCATCATGGAAACCGGTTAATTGTTTTGAATTGAGTCACCGTTCCAAGAACAGATGGTACCGGTCAGCGTCCGTTTAACTTTTGGCCCATCATCCGGAACGATTAGTGGCAGCAGCGAATGCCAAGTTTCTCATTCACTTAGACCACTCTTGCACGCGAGCGTGTGGTTCATTAGTCGGACTTCGGCTTCGCGAAGTTGTCTAATGGTTAGTTGTTGTCGCAGCTACAGTTATACCCAGTTCGATGCTGAATAAACACAATGGGGGTGACTTCCGTTACTTGATGTAGTATCAAACAGTTTCTGCACCTGTTCCCACAACCGATGGGAGAGTCGCCCGTGGGTTTCGTCTTTCTGGTCGCTTGGGCGTAATCAGCTAGCGATTTGAACGATCACGAGGTCCTCAACCGAGCGGGCAACACCTGCCCACTTCGTAAAACGGAACAATCAGGAACCTTCTATTTCGTGGCTGTGTCGTTGTTTGACCACCTCGCGGTTCTACACAACTGCTAGGCGCCGAAAATGCAAAGTAAGTGGCCCAACCGTCGCAAACTGCGCGGTTTGATCAATTCTCGAAATGCACGCAGCGCATCACTAACGAGGTCATCAAATTGGCGTGATGGGTCAACCTTCCTGCCATTGTCTGAAACGATGTGGTGAGGGCTGTTTTGCATGTTACCTTGCTCTCATTTGTGGCTTAACCGTTGGTTCGCAAGGTTTGAGCACCTCGATCTTAAATGCTTGAGTACGGACACAAGACTGCCGGAATTTAGTCATCGCACTAAAGTCAAAATACTTTAAAAGTAAATGGTTTGCAGACACCGCAGTTGACCGAGATAACAGGAAAAGGCTGTCCGTCTTGGTGTTAGTGCGGTAGTATTCTGCGAAATGCTTTACAGCTCAGTTGGGCTGGACATACGGGGCTCGGGATGCCTTCATTTGTTCAAGTATTTTCAAAAGCCCAGCAGAATTGTCACTCACCTGTAATTCGGGTCATCGTGCCCACATGAGTTAGTGGGTGCCGTTATTTCTGTTAGCAAAATTGTTCAGTGGAAGTGGTTGCTGGGGTTGTTAGCTCGGGTTAATGGTTCGGTTGTTCGCTGAGCTCGACATTTAGTTAACGAACGTTTCCTCATCGAACGAGATGGGGTTGGAGGCGTTTATCAAACCCCACATGGACACCTTGCATATTTCAACCATGGACGCAGATTGATCATATCGCCGGTAACACCACTCCTTTGTAGATTGTTTATTTTCAGGAAGTAACCGTGTGGTTTTTGATCGCTTCGTTTTACCGTTTGCTCAAAGATTATCTCTCTGCAACTGTAGAATGATAAGCTGGAAATTGACCAACGACGCTTTGCGCAATGTCTGTACTCAGACTACTCAAGTCGCAGCAGTTGCATGATCCAAACAAATGCAGCGGGAATCTCGACAACCAGGCGGACCTGTTGTGAAGAGGCCTTCCACAGGTCCCTTGCGCATGTGGCCGAACCGAATTTCTGTTAGTTCAATGGAGTAATTTGAAACATCCCCTGATTAATTTGAAAAGGGCAAGTAGTAGGATTGGAGATGGCCTGTGCAGAGACATTTCGTTCGTTTCTCATCAGTTACTGCAGCTGTTTATATTGTGTGGACACTTCAGCGAGGGGCAAAGGCAGTGCGTTTGATTATGGTGAATTTGTGACGTCTTGGATAGGATGGTTTCATTTCTATTGACAGCAATCCGACGAAATACGGTCTAAAGGTTGACTGGAAAAAAATCGTGGTCAAAACGACGTCAGTAATGAATGGCAAAGGTCAAGCTGAAATTACAACTTAGTGTATGGTTAATGGAAAATAACAGATGTTGAACCGAAGGGGAGTCACCAGAGATTGCTTGATTTGCACGGAATAATGTTTGTTCTGCGAATTGCCACAATTTCTGCAAATTTCAAAATGTGCGTCAGTTTTACACAATATTTGCTTTAGGTGGCCATAGTTGCGTCGATTCTGTGGCCCTCTTCAGATGCTCAGAGAATGGACAGCGCGACGTTCTATTTGCAGAATCTAGTCGTCTGGAGTTGTGTTCATTGGCTCGTGTCGTCGGTTGCCCTGTCGTACGGCTAACGTATCGGCCTCCACTGGCAGGGATGAAGCCACGTATAACATTGAAGTTAGCGGCCAAAGTTATGAGATCCTTTCTGGAGGACGATGGTATCGGCGTCTCCTCTTTGAAAGGCGTTCGCTCGATAGCTGACGTGAGTTTCGTGTCGTCGATAATCATAGCATGTTTCGAAACTATTACAGTCCCACGAATCCATCGAGGATATCAGAGGAAAATCCATGCGGGCCAATACTCCTGCGACGTTAGCTAGGTAGACCCTGGAGACGTTTTAAAGCAATTTATTTTGGTGCGGTTAGCGGAGTTATGTATCTGATTGCAGCTGATACTCTAAATGAGTTGAAGTCTATCGCTCCACGCATACCGAATCGCAGTCTACAACGACCAAGATGCGGCTTGTCTTTGCGACTTTCTGGATGGTGAAACAATTTGTACTAACAATGGAGCTCCTCCTGTCTGCAAGCAGTTTGACCAATTTTTGCGCACAGTGACAGATCCAGAACCATCTGGCTCGAGGCTGGATGTACCCAGAATTACGCAGTCGGAACGAGTGGTGTTCAGGTGGTTTCTACATGTATCCAAACCAATCGATCAATATCAATATGTTCGATGAGAGAGAGCCGTCAAATCTGTTCTTCCGACCGACTCTCGTTTGCTAGTCGCGCTTTGATTAGTCGAGACCGATACCGAATTTACTGCTACTTCTCAGAGTTAGTTATCAGGATGGTCCGGCCAACAGGTGCTGGACAGTCAGACCTGGTCATCTAATTCACACCTAACCAGAAAGCCACTGACTCCTTTGACCGATAAGTAGTCAGCCGTCGAATGTTGTCTAGCCAAGTTAAATTAACCGGCTTAGCACGTTTCCGTGTGTGGCCAACCGTCATACTCATCAGATGTGCAGACCGCCCACTTTCTGTTTTACTGATTGTACAGTGTGCATCATAATTGGCCTGTTGGTTTCAAATGATCGTTCTATAAAATCCAAGTCCTTTATGCATTACCACCGTACCATAAGCGAAATGGATTTGAAGGAAAATGTGCTTTGCGGTGACCTTCAATATTAAGCAATCCCTTGGTTAACTGGTTTGCGTTGTGCTCGTTTTTCCTCTACAAAGTCGTAAAAATGGCAACTTGGTCATCTCAACAGTATAAGCGTTTTGACAAGGGAACTTTGTAAGCTCTAAGTGCAGTTTACTACTCGTGAGAATCGACAAGCAGCTCATGGCCACTGATGATCATCCTGCTGGCTGACACGGTATTCACACGGATGTAATCGCAACTCGTTAGGTACACAAACTCTTGTGAACGAACTTCGCGGTTGGGACAACTACTCAATCTGATGTTCTCCACCAATTTGCGAATGATCATTGTGAAGTGCGAACTTTGGTTACTCTACTAATACACTGGATGAAGACTTACCAAAACTGGACCATGACAAAAATACTGTAAAAGTTACGAATTACAACTGAACTCTTATCGATAAACCTTTTGTTTGCGCACCACCATTTATGTAAAATTACTTACCTCTTTAGCAGGTCCGGTGGAACGTGCCTTCGTTATCAAAGGTTTGGGGCACTATACTGCGCAGAATTTGGGACTTCTAATAACCCTAGGAATAGTACTTGAATTCAAACCGCTTGCACAGGTAATAAGGAGAGGACTTTGGACTGGTTGCCTTAAATAGTGGCTGTTCGTGGTACAAAAACGCGGATTTTTACGGGTGTACATAGGTGTTCCAGAAATGAGAATCTTTCACTGACTAACACCAGTGCCGTATACAGCGTCACAAGCTGTAATCTGATTGACCTGGTGCAGAGAAAAGAACTTGATAAATAACGAAAGGTATAATGTTCGAAATTTTTGTCCAATCCTGGTTTTGTGTCCGAAAGCGACGTTGGATTGGTCCACTGGTAAATCGTCTGTTGTGTCGGGTTTGAATGAGCGGTGAATCGAATAAGTTTTCATCACAAACGTTGCCTCATGCTCTCCCTTAGAAATTCTTGCTTTTATGAGAGTGGACTGCCAGCTGAGTTCGACGACAAACTACTCTGCTGGATTTCCTACTTCCCACCAAATAATCAAACACACCAATGATCCGTGCTGACGATTAACTGTCGTACGTCTATAAAGAAAAGGACAGGGCCTACTAAAGAACAAAAGAGAGGGATGGGAAGTGGCCTAACTGTTAAAAAATTATGTATGAACTCAACTATTCAACAGTAATATGCCTGAAGTTTACAAACAAAAAACCGCGTTTTAAAGAAAAGTATGGCGATGTCAGCGCAACAGTTTTCTTAAGATTTTCATTACCCCGCGTCACCAAATACACCTGGTTCACGGACAATCTGGCCAAATGACGACATTCACACCACTGAGGCCGATTAACCGTCATCTCGCCTAACATCTCCAGCCACAGACTGTCTGAATTGGCAGTGCCGCAACCCCGAATACGAACCCAACCTACAGTGGCTAACCCTTGGTGAACGACTTCATTCCTCTACGTCAGGTTATAATTTGTCCATCTTTCACCTCGTGCGAGTCGGCCGGGGTTTCGATAAAATGTTCCTTGTGGCAAACAACTAGCTAACGTCTTTATATCATGGTTTAACAATCTAATTCTGTTTACCCAAAGATTGGACAATAGAAATCGTTTGGCACTCACTGCCAGACGCCCATCTCCTGAATTCTTGGTTGCTCAACCGTTGATGCCTTTCCATGTGAGCGATCGAACGCACACATCGATGGCCAAGTACCGTTGATGACACATCTACTCTAAACGACCAAGTTTCGGGGCCGTAAAGTAGCCGGACCCTCGCAGTTGTCCTGTAAACGTGACCCCGAGTTTGAGGAAAACTCCTTCTTGCCCTCAGAGCTCTCCTGAATTAGTGAACATCGGCCTAGCCTTGGACGTAGGAAGTCATCGTATCAACACCGTTGCTAGCGTAATTCCCTAAATTCACAAACCAATCAACATCCTCCACAACTACCTTATCTAATATTAAATCTACATAATCATAACAGTAATTCAGAAACACTGCACTGTGAAGTTCCAAAGTACACTACAAAATATTTATCAGGGTGCAAAATATGTCCGGAGTTTTGTGTGCTGCGTGGAAATGTCAAACAACATATTGTTATCATCATATGCAAGAACAATCAATGTTCTGTCTGGTAGGAGTTTGTCTCCAGCAACTTGTCAGTGCTGAGGACATGATCTATGACAAAATCTAGCAAAACTGACGAGAGTCGACAGCCTAAAAGTATGTCGTTCTTGGTGCTAAAACTGTTAAATTGTTCAAACAATTCATACCTGATATGGAAGTGGTTATAAATTCCCAGTTGATGTACGAACTAAGGCAACTGCTCTACCGGCCAAAACTGTGGATCGCTCCGCATTTCTCCGTGGTTCGACACTCAGCGACACCACTACTTAATCCATCCATGTTGTTCCCCGTGCTTGCGTTTGTCTAAGCTTAGACATTGATTGGCTGTCTTAATGACTAAACGATCTTGTGTGTGTATGTGAATGTGTCTGTTAAAGGAACGGAGAACTCAAAGACGAGGACGATATTTTAACGGACACGCGTTCGCATGAAAGACGCTCCTGTATCCACTACCTCCCGAGGGTATGTGACAATCCCTTAAGGAACAGATCACGGCAGAACCCATCAAAACGATGGGTATCCAGCGCTCGAAACAGCCGGGCTGTTTCGAAGAAAACAACACAGTTATCCCCAGACTCATAGGAGGGAAAAGTGGAGTGTTTGCTGTTTCCGCAATGTACCCAGCCAATGAGGACGAAAGCGGTAGGGAGCGTTCGCCGTTAATGCACCGAATGACTTCGCGGCACCAGGGACGATTGGTGGAAATAGCAAGGTGAACTGATGTAGAGGTACACTGACCGCAGACAACACAAGTTCTACGATTCGTTGAAAGCGAGTTTTTCCATCCGTTCAGTTTACTGAAGTAATGAGTAACATGTCTAGCTTTTCCTGTACTCAGCTGGAGAACACCATGAAAGTCTGGCCACAAAACGGGTTGGCTACCGTTAATTGGCAGATAGTGAATAGCCTGCCACCAGATATCAGATCCTCACCTGCACTCTTCCCAGACTCAGCAGAGGTGGAACGAGCTATCGGGCAACTGCGAAACAGAAAAGTTGATAATGAAGATAGATTACCAGGGGGTAATTATAAAGAATGTCGGCCCAGTTTCGGAACATGCTTTGCTCCAGTTCGTTCACTCCGTCTGGGAACAGAAGATAGTCGCTCAAAAGTTAGAGAATGTCATGATGGTACTTTTGTTTAAAGGTGAGAGTGGCGAACGCTGTACCGACAGTTACCGAGACGCTTCGACGAGCGAACGAATGGGATTAAAGCCATACTGACATTTAATCAACTTCGTCGGCTAGGACACATCCTTAGGATAGCAGACGGATAGACTGCGAGCACCTGAAGATGGGGAAACTGAAAACAGGTAGGCGAACTCTTGCTAGCCAGAGCCCGCGGTACTAGTGTAGTGAGGAGGAGCGATCATGCTATACTACTCACACCACTGCTATTCAGTAGTGGAACCAGAGCATATATTTTGACATCGAAGTAGCCGCAGGAAAAATACAAGAAGAAACGTTGGAGTGCAGCATCGCATGAAATGGTTCTTGGTACGTAAGGGAACGTAAACAGCGTTGACGTCTGTGGCAGCCGTGACGGTCTGGGCCCAGTACCGTACACAGATGAGTGTTTTTGTTTGTTGTCTTGTTGAAACGCATAACCCACGTGTTGCTTTCCTGAATAACAACTCCTTGTGCCATCCGCGTTCTCGGTTCACAACACTGGGATGTTATGTATTCAGACATTCGCATCGTAATATCAATTTCAGATCCTGGGAATACTTAGCCTTGAAACGGATGGACTGGATGGATGCTATCAGAATGGATGCCTGAAGGTTCAGTAAATGGCAGTCATGCGACCATGGGTTGAAACGTACGTTGCATAAAAGGATTATATGTGCTATAGGTTGTGGTGAAACGACCGCATGTCGTTGCGACGGATGTGACAGCGACTGTGCTGGTCGTCTTGGAGTGTTAGGTCGTCGGCGTACACACAGTACGCCATCAGCGATTGGGTGACGAGTAAACTGGGAGGAAATGAGCTGTGCTCGTTATATCTGTCTTTTCTTTCATATCAAGCAGCGACCACCAATGTTTTTTAGACTACCCGTTCTGCTTTTTACAAACTTGGATAACTGTTCTCTTCCATCTCTTCTTTTCTTTAGCTTTGTTGATGAGCCGTATGATGAATTTTTTGTTTGTTTTCCAGTCCGAATTTAAGTTTGTCTTTGTCTTTCTGTTCCTATTTAGAGTGTGATAGTGTAGTGAGTAGGAGCGATCATGCTATACTACTCACACCACTGTAATTCAGTAGTGGAACCAGAGCATATATTTTGGCACCAGAATAGTTGCAGGAAACCGTATGTAGTAGTGGACCGCCGTGGTCCAGTGTATCTGATTAAGAATGAGAAGACTCAACATCGGGTGCACGGAAGCCAGCTGTGTAAATGGTATGACAGTCCGATCAGAAGAGAATGCACACCTGGAGCCGCGACGTCCCCGAAGCCGGTACGGAGATCGTCGAGAGAACGGAGAGAACCTGAAAGGCTTTTGCTGCGACTGGAACAATCTTTGCGGGGGAGGAGTGTAGTGAGTAGGAGCGATCATGCTATACTACTCACACCACTGTAATTCAGTAGTGGAACCAGAGCATATATTTTGGCACCAGAATAGTTGCAGGAAAAATACAGGAAGAATTATTGGAGTGCGGCATTGCATGAAATGACTCTTGGTACGTAAGGGAACGTAAACGAACTGAGCGTTGACGTCTGTGGCAGCCGTGGCGGTCGGGGCCGAATACCGTATGCAGATGAGTGTTTTCGTTTGTTGTCTTGTTGAAACGCATAACCCACGCGTTGCTGTCCCGAATAAACAATCCTTGTGCCATCCGCGTTTTGGATCGCAACAATACTAAGTGCTCCTATACTGAACTGTCTCTCACCTTATGTTTTCAATATCTTTCTTCCTAGATTAAACCTTACCACTTTATACTCTCTATTGTTTTGTTTCTGAGACATAAGGGCTTCACTTTCGTACTAACCTACCATCTGACGAACCAGCATCGGCTGACTGGACTCCATGACCTCACTCACACACCTACTGGTCTTATTCCTCCGGGTTTACAGCGGATACGTGGTGTGTGAATGAAATCACACGTAATACAACACAAACCATCTATAGTGAGTGTTATGCACGAGTGTCCTTTGGCTTTGGTCATTGTAACAGACTGATCGGAAGCGGATGCCACCAACTGTGTATGTATGTCACCATCAGACATTCACATCCCATGATACACATAGTTACACTGTTGCCTTATGTTGTCTATCTTTGGTTCTGTTTATGTGATAGCATTCGTGTACATGTTCTACGCTGCGTGCTTGCGACACGAATACAATCATTACGTATTGATTATGTTTAGAACTAATGAT
>LOND01000104.1:146440-161022 GCA_014220965.1 Paragonimus kellicotti | reverse complement strand
GGCCACCATCATTAACACTGGTGATTTGCTCTCTGAGTGACTAGCCTATCGAGGCCTGCATAAGTTGTAACGCTCTGTATGATCCAATGACATTCTACTAAACCTCTTTGTCTTGTGTACACACTGTTTTGATTTTGCTGAATCTATATAATTGTATTGATCTGATGATGAATTATCGAAAACAATTGTTCGTCACGTTTACTCTCTATTATTATACATGTTTAGTTTATCGATGAATCGTTCCTTACGACTTGAACGATTCGAAGCACACGGTGTTTCTTTCAATGCATTTACGCATTGGGCCCACTTGTATGAAACGTTCGATAGTTTTCTAGCTTCTGTTGAACCAGGTAAACTGAAAACCCTCGTGTACACATTCACCTCATTGAATGTACATCTTTCCAATCTGCTATCTTTACGTTTGAGGTGTTACACGTCAGTCCGAATAGTGCAGTTTCCGTCTTCACCTTTAAACAAAGAGGGGGACAGACGCTGAATCCTTGTCTACAGAAAAGCAAATCACATGCTGAAGACTGTAACTTTTACGCCGCTGCCACACACAAGCCCAGGGCGGATGTGATCTGAGATGTTTTTTTTAGAGGAATGCAGTCTAACACAGTTCACCAACGTCTTCTAAGGTAAAATTCTCTAAATTTTCACAATGTATTTCTGCAAGCCAACTATATGGACTTAGTTCACAATCATTGCTAGACAGTACAGCATACTTTGCTGCCACAGTGGGGAACCCTCATTTCGCAATAAAACCCAGTTATTCGCCGAAGGATGAAGCAGCGTTGACGATGTTTTATTGGCTATTTCTGTATTTGTAGCAAGCACCCACATTCTACAGATGCCGTATGCAGAACTTGCAGAAAACTGGCCATTTTTAGAAAATTTGCAAATCCTCCAAGCACTTTGCTTTAGTGTTATCTGCTACAACTGTTGCTGTACCGGGATATATTGCGCACGTCTTCATACAACTCAATGTAGAAGGCCTGCGTAAAATTTAGTAGATACTGGTAGTACCGAAAAGTACGTATCGTGATCCGTCATCTTCGAAAATAAATAAAGACTTTCTGTTAGAATAACAGAATCGTAGTGCCACTAACTGCGCCATCAAGTAATACTCAAGTTCACTGTTACCTATCTCCTACAGTGTGATGAAAACCCATTGAATTTACCGCCTCAGCAAAATCCCAACAAAACAAAATGTTTCTCTATAACTTTTTGCTTCATTACAGAAACACAATGTATAACGAAGGAGAGCCCGGAGATGCTATTTAATTATAGGTGCTCAAGCGCATCGCTTCAGTGTGTGAATTCAACCGACGTGATGTATTTTCGTGAAGACGATATACGATTTACTAAAGAGCTGCTTAAATGCAGGCTAGGCAGCACAATGGTAGAAGTAATCGATTTGCACGTTGTTTCGATTAATCGAAGACAAATTGATAAGCTTCGGTTCCAAAGCACCAAAACCGAGATAGTAGACGAAACAGAATGTCTTGTGCCCGGTGAGTTCCATGCACTGAGAAGATTGACACCAATAACAAACGTGAATCTAGGGGTTTCTCGAGAGGGCGAAGGTTGTTGTGAAAATCTGTTCGATTTACCACTCATCCAAACCGGAAGTAATAGACAATCTGGCAACAGACCGATCCAACGTCGTTTTAGGATACAAAATCATCATTGGATCAACAACTTCACGGGTATGTCTTCCGCCGTTCATCAAGTTCTTTGTTCTGTATGGGACCAATCAGGTTACAACTTATAATGTTGTATGTGACAGTGATATCAACCAACGACGTACCCTGGTTTCTTTGACACCGATTCACATCCATAGTTCTGTGTTCTTGTCTCATAATGAACAACTGTTTACTTTAACCAGTCCGGAGTCACGTGGATTGTTTAAATTCACATACAATATCTAGGGCTATTCGAAGTTCTCACTTCCGAGTGATACACAGATACAAATATTTGATTTATTTCCGAGGAAAGTTGTCCATATTGTTAGGTTTCCATACAGATATTTTACTAGGCTTCAGTCTCCTTATGCTTTACAGAAGGTTAGAGTTATTGTTCGAGAGCAACAATTTTTTATTCACTCCTTGTATAATGTTGGTCGTCTTCGTGAAGCTATTGGTTTCGGTTAAACATTTGGATCTCGATTGCAAACCTGTCGCTAGAGCATCCAGACATCATTCGATCGCTGCTGATTTTGTCCTATGTCCTGAAATCGAAAGACTTCGGGTTGGAAATTAATTGAATCATTCGGATTCCCTTAGTGTGCTCAGGTCCTGTTCACGATCAACGCACGACACCAAAGGAGAACGGTTGTAGATTACAATCAGACGACAAATCGACTAACCTGTCATAACGCTTATCAACTTTCGAAATTTGATAAAATGGTCCAGAACATTCCTTTGTATAAGGTGTTCAGTTTTTAGGTCTTGGAAGAGCTTATCATTAAGTTCTTATTCGAAATGAAGAAAAGTGTGTACTATCTTTGAAGTATACAGGGCTTTGCCAATTCTGCATAATTCTTTTCAACGTCGTTAACGGAGTCACTAAGTATTCAGACAGTGATCGAATCCGTAATAAAAGCAATCGACACTTTCGACTATGTAGACAACGTCACGATCTGTTTCTGAGATCAAAAACATCCTGATGAAGATCGACTTATGTTTCTTGACATATCCCAGAAAATGCTACCTCACATATAACGAAAGTATGAGCGTTTGTTGAGTAAAACAGATCACTCCGCCTGGTAATCAGGTATAGAACGGGATAATCCAACATGATCCTAAACGGTTTAAGCCACTGTAAAATCTCTCACCCACCCTCAACGATTTCAAGCCTAAACAACACATTACTGAATCGTTTCCGTATTGCTCTCGATAGATTTTGTACTTCACGAACAAAATATACCCCATTGCACACAACAACATCTTTTCTGTGCTCAATAATGTCACACAATAGTTCGATAATCATGAGAAAGAATTGGAAAGGGTTGTGATTACCATAGTAGATCAAGAAACCCCGCTCAACAGTTGTGGTGGAATCCTCATACGTTCTAGATGCTGCAAACTTCAATCAAACTGTCAGGCTAGTGACGTTCTCTTCGAGAATATTGTTGCGAACAAAACAGAAATCAATCTTCAGTCGGAAAGGAAACTTTTGCGACAGCAGAAGCCGTGAGTAAGTGGAGACATTACTCATCAACCAATTGATCACTGACCAAAATCCAGTTCCTTTCGTGTATGACGGTCATCACAAAGAAAAGCGAAGTACGACAGAGTACAGCGTTTGTTGCTGTTTGTAAACACTTGTGTCACGGATGCCTTGCATTTAAGCCACTGTTATACTGTTATATGCAAATTGGACCTAAAACAACCAAACGACTCTCCGTGTCATCGTGTGGTGCGAGTATTCCAACACTCGGCGGAATACCTCAACGCGGGGAGGTACGTCCAAAAGCCCACAGCGAGCGGATCGGGGACAACATGGGCGACCGGATGAGTCATCGCTCAACGAGATCGGACCAACGCACGATGAGTTGCAGGCGAAAAACCCTCGATAGAAGGCATCGATCACAAATAAACCGGGCAGAAGTGCACACGACGTGTGAGCGGAAACCGGGGCGTGTTGTGGACTGGAATTCTGATTCATAAACGCGAGCGCGCCCAGTGCGCTGGACATTAAAGAGTGTGCTTTACCGAACGCCTTTTCGCTACAATCGTTGTATTGTACAAATGACGTAGTTCGTAGTAAAAACCTTCCGTACTCTATGGATGTCAAATCCACGACTTCTCGGTGTTCTACATGCACTGAAATGAGGTCGCGATTTGTCACCACACCCCATGTTGATTTGACCGACTTAGTGTAAATTTGAAAGGACATTCTGCTTCCGTGATTCACAGTCAGCATTTGCTCACTACTGTCACCACCTTTCCGTTTTCCTTTCACGTTCGCCTATTCGGACAGAACTGTTATCACTATAAGTTGTTCCTTTTTTGTCTGCTTTCCTCAGTGGATGACATGCCTTTGTTCATTCACTGGGACAGTGGTTCTGCTTCTATGTCAAAAATGCTGGATACCTTACTGCACGAACGAGATGTTGTTAGTAGTCACACTATCTCTTACAATGCGCGAGACAACAGACGATTTGAACGCTTTAACGGTATGTTATGGACAGTAGTAACATTAATATTATCCTCATAAGGCCTACGTTGTAGTCAATGGGAGTCTGTCCTTCTTGATACATTTCAATCACTCAGACCAGCTGTTTGCTTTGTAACTCAAATCCACATGAAATTATCTTTTTCGTACAATCGGAAGTAGACTTAAGATGCGTCACTTCCTTGCTGATCGGTCCTTTGCTAAAGCAAAGTCATACCAGTCTATCCAATGATGATCTGTAGGTAATGGAAATTTACGTACTACAGAGTAATTCACATTATGTTCATGTAAAGCTTCGGGATAAATCTCAAAATATTCTAGACCAGTCTTTCTACCTAGTGGACCTAAATTTTGTAAGTTAGGAGAGAGTATCATCTGTTGTCTGTTTCATTCATATTCACTTTATTTGTCACACACATCTCAGAGTTGTTGTATTAAGATTTACCAACCGTTTTATTGTTTTGTAGCTCATACCTCATTGTATGTGAACTAAAAACTTCATTCTGGGCATTTTGTTTTGATCTGGATCGTTGAATTCAGGACACTGGCCTACTCTACGAACTGTAGTGAATAGATCAACACCCCATATCAGTTTATATACATGTGACATTTTATAACATTTTTCTCACAGCTTTATTCAACCTTTTACGTTTGATACAAAGTGACACCATCTTTTGGCCATCTTGTCCGGAGGTTCCGTAAAGTGCATACACTCGGACGGCAGTCCCACTCTCGTCTGTCCCGATCTTGTATTCACATGGCGCACTGTATCACGTGCATTCGTTTGCTGTTGGTGTACCATTGCACCTTGGTCGATCGTTCACGTGATGCAATGCCTGTCTTATATCATTCGCATAACTACCGTTTCAGTGATTTGGTAACAACAGTAGGTCGTGCGTTTTCTATGCGAAGGAACGTCACGTATATGGACCCTGAAACTTGCATGGACACAGACTCCACTGTAAACGACGCGTTGTTTTATGTGCTTCCACCTAGTGGGTGGGTCCATACAGAATTTAGAACCAAATGATGAGAATGTGCGCGGGACCGTGCACCTGGCCTAAACGTATACATAGTATAGTTTATTTTCAAGCGACCAATCTACAGTATTCGTTAAGACAGTAGCCAGCGAAAGCAACATGTTGTGATCACACTTCTATTTCTCAACTCTTCGCTGTTTATCAGGGTCTCACGAAGTGCTATACTTAATATGCTCATTGTAGACAAGTCATTGGTACACACGCAGTATTCACACCCTAGGTTCATCTGATAGAAGTGTCGAATCCAGGGTGTTAATTACGTCACCCTGCTGCTCTGGCTGATGTGGTTAGGACCTTCAGAAACGTGGGTCATACAAAATCACAAACGACGGTCTAGCGCAAACAATATCAGTTAACTCGTACTAATTTGTCACAAAAAGGCATCAGTCCTCCCCTCAACCAACTATGTTTTTGCACAAGAACGTGAACAATTTATTTTTCGGATTAAATTTTTGCGGTTACATTTTTGCTCTTTTTCTTTCTTTTGCCCAACCATGTGCAATATTCGTGACAAGGTATTCGGTCACCTTTTCACTCGGTACAGAGCAACGGGTATTTGTAGGCAAACATGCCGTGGACAAGCGGTGCGCTTGTCGTATCTGGTCAGTACTGACTACGCTTTGCTTTATCTGACAGTTTAGGTAAATACGTAACACTCCGGGTCTCCTGCTTCTAGGATAGCATCTTTTTAACTCTCGAGCAACATCTCTTACTGGTAATCTGAGAAAGTGTCAGCTGAATGCTCTCATCGCTTGTACACTTCGACACCGTTGAAACGACTTCTGATAGAAGTACTTGTCTGTTTAATCTCGACAATAATAATCACGCTTGGATCCAGTTACGTAATTCGGTCTTCTTTAAATATGTCATATTTGTCACACTACTTGCCAATAATACGCACTTCGTTACTCGATGAAATCTCCATCCGGTTAGCCACATCACCGTTGCAGACACGTGGTCAGATAGGCAGTGTAATTAACGCAGTCAGGACGTCTGTGTAAGCGTTACGGACGGAGGAATCAAGTTCTTTAAACGATACTGTTGTCTGTACGTGCGACATTCGCATCGCGCTGACGCAGATGCTCGCATGCGTCTATTTTCAACGGTCGACACGTTCACTCTGACACGGTATACTGTCCCAGTTATACAAATCCGGCCATGTGTGAACGAACTAGAGATTTGTTTATGGCTCGGAATGAGCGTTATTGAACACCATCTTTGCGTAGAGTGTGAAAACCTACTGAATCGTCTTTTTCGTTATGCATTCAATCGCTTGACCCAAAACCGAGAATGAGAACAGACGCGGCGACACCGTTTATTGGAATGGACGAGTCAGAATTAGGCCACAGAGGCTCTAAATTTATAAGGCGAAATGATTATCATACATGGCCAACAGGAAGCGGAGCAAATTAAACGAGACGATCATATATGGTAGTCAGAACACCAGAACGAATCACGTTACAGGGTACATCAGGAAGTAAACACGAAAAAACAACTCAGACAGCGTATAGACGTTTGATCGTACGACTGTTAGTGAGTAGGAGCGATCATGCTATACTACTCACACCACTGCTATTCAGTAGTGGAACCAGAGCATATATTTTGACATCGAAATAGCCGCAGGAAAAATACAAGAAGAAACATTGGAGTGCAGCATCGCATGAAATGGTTCTTGGTACGTAAGGGAACGTAAAGGAACTGAGCGTTGACGTCTGTGGCAGCCGTGACGGTCTGGGCAGAGGACCATATGCAGATCAATCAACCCGAAGCCAGATCGATCACTCGATATGACCTGATTCGTCCTGGGTGCCTCATTAAAATGTGGGTCTCGTAACATAACCTTTAACGTCAGATGAAACTCAAACATCATGCATGAGGGCCTATGGTCTGTCATCACAGGTGACCCGGCGTCATCTCCAGACCAGGTACAACGCAGTAACTGTAAAAGTAATTGCCAAGCCGTGGTTAAGTGTAACCCAACAAAGTGTGAACCTAACATCACTGTGGTATGGCGCCGCTTTTTCCAACTAAAGCAGGTCGTGATAACTTATGGGCTGGAACAAGACTTCTGTGCGTCCAGATTAGGGTTTTGCAGATGGATTCCGACAGCTTTCGAAGTGCCCCGGATAAACACATGTGATGCAATCGATGTGCCTAAATGCAACATCGACATTGGACCTGTGAAACGAGTCGACTAGGTGAGACAAAATTGCGATGGAGATCTTCCGTTGCTGTCCGATCGTCAATCCAGTAGGATGGAGTAGGAGTATTCTCTTAAATAAGCGCCCCGTTGGAAGACTGATGTAGACTGCCTCACAGAAACAAGCAAGGGAATAAACACAAAACATGACAGTACTGGGCATTACGTCTGTGCTGTGAAGGCAAACGATATCTTTAACTGTGTAGCGTGAACGGTCAACCTCAGATCACTGTCAAGCCTTCTGGTCAGTGATGAACTTGACACTTCGTCTCTGTACGGCAGGTTCATATAGGTCGTTATAAGCTCGACAGAGTTTTCACGGTCTTGTAGCTACGACCCTCCCATAATACCAGCGAGGAATTTGTCAAGCTACTTACTAATGAAAAACCTTTTACATAAAAGCTTGAGGTGTTTGTCTACCATACCAAAAATACCATTCTTGTATATTCGGTTCATTAGACATCGTATCAAGTTCTGTTTTTGCTTTACAAGAACAAAGCTTTGATAAGGAGGACACTGATCATTCCATATGTGCTTCCTATGTACGCCAGGTTGAACCTATTCATCTGGACATTTCAATAGCACGTCAAGAAAGGCCAGTCGTCTGTTCTCTTCAAACTCCACAATGAACTTCAGCCTTTTGTAAGTTGAGTTTTCTAGTAATAAGAAATCAGTTTCAGTACTGCCGTTGGCGATACGGAAAATGTCATTTATACACCGTTTGTATAGCAAACACCAATGTCGTTTACTAGTAGGGTATGTTGAGAACCTATGTAAATTATGATTCAGCTATTATCCAATCATCTGGTGTTGGTAGTTGTTGTGAGTGTCAACTTCTTTCCTAGCTTTGACGGTGATTAGCTTGAACCCCAATTTGCGGCCCATCAAGCCTTGATATCCACGTTTTTGTAGGCAATATACTTACCCCATGGGTGTGTTTTTAAGTGGTCATTGGGAAAGACAATATATCAAACAATCGCATCAGCAAACTGAGAAGGCGATAAACAACGGAATAGTCTATATGGAGAGAATTTCACTACCTTGCTGCGATGAACTAGAGACAAGTTTCGGGTAGTTAGGATGCCGCTGCTGACTTTGGATAAACTTGCATGTGTATTCAACGCACGCCTCCATATGTTGTTGATAGAACTGATCAGTATCTGTTTCGACGAATGGACAAATATACGCACCACCGTGACTGGCACAATGGACATAGTAGACTGCTAATCAAGTGATTAATTGGGTGATAACCTGTTACATTCAACTGTGAAAAACAATGAAACCTTCAAAAAATTGTCTACGCTATCAGCCCGTGGCAGCGACACAGGATCAATAGAACTATTGATAATCAACACCTGGTTCACTATAAACTGTACATTTTCGATGCTCCACGTATGAACAACACGATAGCTTAAGTGCACAACTGAACGTAATGTCCGCTGCAGCAAATTATGTATACAGTATGCGTAAAATGACTGACCAATTTCTGCAACCAAGAATCCATATAAATGCCAGTTAAAGAAACTTATGACGGACAGTCACAGACGCATTGCTTATACACGAAGATGAGAAGACAAGGCAGTTGTGCAAACATAAAAAGTGAATCATATGATAGTCAAGTCTAATCTCAATCAGCCCGCTGTACGGACCACAATGTTGGCAGTTCGTTCGTCCGTCTGGCAAACTGTTATCGATTCGTCCACTTATCAAATCGATCAATGCTCTGTCCTGATTGGTTCGTTCCTCTTCACATTTCTGATGTGTGTGAACAGACCATGCGGCTGGCGTTGCGATTTACGTCCGATAGCACACATTTGCATTTGTGATTATGAATCTTATTGTTACAAAATCGGTATCGCGGGTTATTGTGATCTCCTCTGTGCAGCTTGTGTCGAAATTCTGCAATTACTTTGGAATGCACAGTCTTCTGCGGACTCCTGGATTAGGCGGAAATCTTCGTATATGGATCACATCAGATTACTTCCCGTTTTTAATTTATCGGTGTACTTGACAGAGAGTATCTAATCGAAACTCTTTAGACATTTACTTGAAAGGTGTGACAACAACAGTTCGATTAGAAAATGAAAGTTCATCTTCTCAAGGCACAGTTTCTGAACTGGATCGTTTGTGAGAATTCAGACGATTGTGCTCATTGTCTTCGTTACGAACGTTGGGAGGTGCGAAATGTTTCGAGTATTCCGTTGTTTCATGCAGCATGTTTCGAGGAATTACTTTAGCATAGGCTAGAGAAATGCTGAAAGTATTCTGGCTGTTCAACACTTTGGCTTTAGTAAGTCACGTTGTAGGGATTCGAAAGTTTCATTTACAGAAAGAAACAAAGTAGCCAATTTGAGACCAAGTTTGTGAGCTTGCCGGAGTTGCGAACAGAGACTGGCCAACGATCAGAAATGTCTGTGTTGTTTAAACCCGGAAGACAGCTCAACACTGTAGGTATCAGAGCCGAGTCTATATCTGGAAACGACCACCTTCTATCCTTGTGGAAGTATGCAACACAACGAAAACGCCCAGCCACATTCGTTCGGGAGCAACGCTCGGAATGCCCAATTGTCTTGAGGGTAGTATTGCAGACACGTGAATGTGGCTGAGCGTTTGTGCATGAGAATTCGATGGTGCTCAATGTGAGATCAAAGACGTAGTGGTCAACACGGTTGCCTCATAGAGACGTGTTCGAAGTTCGAATCCCGTTCGTTTCAAAGATATACGTCACTGACGAGCTCTAACAAGAACGAACGTGGAGTATATTGCTTCTTCTCAACAGAGGCTGTCTGAAAATTCTATTTGAATCCGAAATCTGTAATCACATATGAGTATTGCTCAAACTGAACTTAACCAAATGTTCGACAACTCATCAGTTGTAAAGTCACCTTGCACGTGGACCTCGATTTTTCATCCTTACTGTGAAAGCACTGCATGACAATTCCTCAGTTTTTTCTCTTGCTGTTCAGCAATGTTGTTCCAGTTCCAGTCATCATACCTTTGTTGATCACTTTAACCGTGTATTATTTCTATGATGAAGCAACTTGATGCACGATCGAGATCGGTGTGGATGGTGCGTTTGAAAATGTGTGTTGATTCGGGTGTACTTGTTTTCTACAAGCCTGCTCTGTCCTGAGCAACGGTACATGCAGTACCGAAAACCGTTTTTTGTATCGACATTCAACTTCCGCATCATGTTGATTATAGTCAATTGATTACGACGTAGGATGACTTGATGGTTCATGTACGCAATGAATGATTTTGGACGGGTTATAGACTTAACGTGCATTCTACAAGAGTCTTGTTCGTTCACAGAATAACATTTCCAGAACTCTACAGACAACAAGTGAATCGATAATTTTTTTCGCCGAAGGCACATCAGAACTTTCGATCCTCGGGTCACTAGTTCGCGCTGTTTTTGCGTCTGACCGTGGTTATCGTGAGTTATGTTGATACACTGTTTGGCCGTAGTCTATAATACCACACTAGGTCAAACTACCTTAATGTACGTCATCCAATAGGAATGTACACACGCGTGGGCGTCGACAGATTGTTAACAGTGTACAGAACGGTTGACCTCCCCAAAAATGGTAAAAGTGCGGTGTCATTTCGACAGTGACATGCGTGGGATTCGTAGGTCCTATCAGCAAGTCGCAGTGGAATTCATCTTATTCCTTAATCATAAGGGCTAAATGAGATGTAGCATTGGAATGTATGTGTGAACGTACGGGATGTTGAGCAGTATTTTACAGTTCCCTCATTAAATACACGGTTAAAATGATCAACAAAGGTGTCATGACTGGAACTGGAACAACATTGTTCAACAGCGAGCGATGAAACTGGGAAATGTCATGCGACGCTTAGCGTTTTGGCAACACGGCCATGTAAATTAGTGTCAGGGTGCACCACATAACGCGTTTCAAATTCTAAAGGAAAATCGTTCCGTTTCAATCAGTTTTTTACCAGTGCGTAAATCCGTTTCGTTCACAGAGGCAGCTTCGTTATCCATCGCCCGGGGAAAAATATGTTGTAATAGCACTCTCTGTTAGGGAGATATCATATTTTTAATTTGTCCATTTGCACTCATTGGTGCATACTGGTTCTCAGCCCTGCGTTGCTTTTCAAACGCTGAAACGTTGCCTAATTTTTATGTCTTCTTAAGCTGCTTGTGCTTTCATATCCTTAGTCGCATGAATGACTGTTCAGACGTACGTGCTGAATGAATGACATTTTATCTTCGAGTTTTATTTACGAAATAATTTTGACGTTTCGTTGCACTCGTTATCGATTTTCCAAAAGTCTCCCAAGTGCGTAGTTCCTCAGTGGTCTCCCAGTATGGCGTTGGAGCTTAAATTCATAAATGTCTTACAAGTGTTTGAACAAAATACAAGTTTTCTAGGATTTTATGAGTCAGTTGTGTCTTGGTAGGGTGTTTTGTGCCCGAATGTCGTTGTGGATCATGTGGTCGCGAATGTCAATAGGTTAACATAAAGGTCACGGCATCATTGAAGTGAAAAGGGGTTCAATAAAACAAAATTTTTATTGTCCAATTCGCACGTTCTCGCGCCGTCCGTGTTTATGAGCCGAAATTCTGGTCCACAACACGGCGGGGTTTACACTCAAAAGTTCTGTGCACCTCTGTCTGTTTGACTGGATTTTTGATCATTTGCTTCTGCTTGTAACTTCTTGCCAGTCAGGCTGATTTCATTCAGTAATGACTCGTTCGATCTGTCGTGTTGTCCATGTGTGCTGTCCGCTGTAAACTTAGATATTTCACACAACCTCATTGAGATATTCCACTGTATGTCGGAATGGTCACGTCTGCGACTCAGTCAATCATCATGATATGGATGGTTACGTATAATTGACATTACCCAGAGTAACAAATATGGTTCTGGTTGCCAGTGGTTTTGGGAGAGATGGTGACAAGTGGCAATAGGCAAAATTCAAGCACTTCGCCATGAAGCAAGCAAGCATACGACGCTGACGTTAACGACCATGATCATTTTTTCGTTGTAATTCAGTATATTAGCGCTTGAATGAATTTGGATTATGAAATCAGCCTTGTGTTCTTCACCCTTTCGCGCTAACACTCCCTTCGCACACAAACACATTATACGTGGCTAATTATTCGGTCGATAACAGTTATTGACACTACTCCAGGCCATCCAATCAGTGTGATACTCATTCCCGAACCAACACTCCACGACCGGTTTCGTCCTCATTTAGATTCATCAGGTAGAGATGGTCTTAAGTGTAACAGAATTTTATGTAAACTCCCTCTTCACAAACAATGATGATAGAATTGATGGTCCAGTGGATGAGGGCTCGGACTCGTAACGCGATGGGCTGTCGGTTCCATCTTCCATTCGGACTGTCAATACTTGATGAGTTCACATAGGAACAAAACCGGTCCTAGATTGTCGGTTTGAGGGTGAACACCATGAGGTATTGTACACGCAATTGTCAATCGTTTCTTAGGTCACTTCCATATCAGTTAGGAGTTTAATCTGACATAACTGAGAAGCGTAAAAGCCAGTGTGATTCCCCTGATTGCACGACACTTCAATGTACAATATTCATCAGCACATCAAAATTAAGCTCCAATTTTAAACCTCCAAAGAATGGACACATTCTGGTCACCTAACCCTGCAATAGACGGCACACCGGTGAACTTTCGAGGTCCGATGCCTTTCAGGCACACTCCCCACGTTGGTCAAATCGCACATAAGCAATGAATCATCGAATCATTGAGATTTTCTTTCAAACGGGAACATCTGTAGTATCTGTGATTCGAAATATGACATGATTACCAGGTATCGATTTACACTCAGACTGCCCATCTAAGATTGAACTAGACTGAGACTAACGAAACAACGGTAGCGACAAGAAGGAAGCTTGTTTGAATGTATTATAAGATAAACCAAAGCAGTGGATACAACCCAAGCTACGTATTATCCCATAGATACTGATCAGGAATACGATGCGCTCTGTGACTGAATGAAGTGATCCAATGGAAACTCAACACAATGATGCATCACACGAAGTCGAGTTTGGTCCTCTGAGTTAGTGTTTCCGATTGGTCACTATGCGATCTTCTTGGATTGTGGTCTGTAGGCCAGCGACTTCTGCCAAATCACTACAGACAATCAGAACAAAAGTTCCGAACAAAGCATGCTTTGGGATTAAAGTCGTCACAGATTCTTCTCTTTTAAGCAGAATTGGCTAATTAACAACGTAAGTGGGCGTTCTTTCAGTTGACGGTGCATTTTTAAGCGCACCCATGGCATTTATCTTTAGCAGACGGTGCGGGTTAGCTGAGTAAACGCCCAAAAGTAGCGTCGCATCAGGAGATCAATCACTCCGTAGTGATGACAAATCCACAGCTCAGGGCATAATCGTTTATATAACTTTGGGATAAATTTTATATCCAACTGGGAACATTTTGACACAAATCAGGAGGAGTGATCGCAAGTAGGGATGAAGAATCGAGGTCCACGTGCAAGGTGACTTTACAACTGATGAGTTGTCGAACATTTGGTTAAGTTCAGTTTGAGCCAATTTCCGCCCATTCGCTCGTACATTTTCCTCTGCGGTGTCCTGCTCATTGTTGAAATGATAAGTGCATCAGTAGTTGGATTGATACGATTACATCCCAGAATACTTTAGTAGTGTTTTGGATACCAGCTGTTGTCCATGCATTGAGCCAGGAAACGAATTCTTCCTCTGGCCTCGGATACCGCCAAAATTCTTTCAATACGGTCAGATCCGTGGAATGTCTGATTTGTTGGAAAACACCAAATGAATTCATGAAAATGACGAAGTAGGAAACATGACCTGTTTTCGGTGGATGTTCATCAGGTTAACTGTATTTAGCCTGATAAATTATTTTAAGCAAAAAGAACCTCATTACGATGAAACGACCGTGCTGAGCCAGCAACGTGCACCACACGTATACTGTGATAACAGTGACGACTTTGAAGCTGGACAATCTGAGTCAATCCTCAAGAACGTGTCGCCTGTCCTGTTGACGCCCACTGAGTCACCTATTACCATGTAGTTACTGCCAGCTAAAATTAATTGTGTCAGTGCACCAATGTGTTCCGGATGTCAAATATGAGTCATCGTTTGACCACAAGACCTGTGTGTGTTGCAACGTCAACCAA
>LOND01000104.1:115007-128783 GCA_014220965.1 Paragonimus kellicotti | reverse complement strand
TTAACTTGCTCGTAGCAACAACGGGAACGACCAACTTCCGTGCTTTATACGGCACTAGCGGTTGTTGAAAATTCTGAGATTGACAAGCTGCCTAGGTCAAATTTTTATGTACACAGGGCCGGATTGCAATTTTTTCATCATGTACCCATCTGACAGTTTTCGTTCCTAACCTAGTTCTACAATACCTATTAACATTTTCTCCATCTCCCACTTAGTGACCTCATGACCCGTTGACCTCTTAACATAACTCTTTTTGTCAGATTCATGTTGCCGTCATCTGAAAGTCTGTTCCTTATTCTTGATCTTTCTAAACCATCGTATCACGCTCACAGTCTTCGTCATCGCTGTCATGCCTGCTCGCTACCTATCGATTGCATCAGTTTCGCCGTAGTAACAGATGAGGTGCGAACAGAATGTCTGTGTACAAGATATCATAACGACGTATTATTGGCCTTTTTCAAAGCTACATCGCGGAACCACAGTTTCAGATTATTGATTAGCATTGCCTCAAAAAATTTGAACAACTTTCGGTTTTTGTTACGCAGCGACAGGATGAAACTGCTGACCGGGTCACCAAATTGACCTGTTTCTATGATCTTGAATTGGATGAAGTTTGGTTTCTGTTTTCCCGTTTTTGTTGCGTCATCTTGCACCAGCTACTTGAGTGTATGTTAAGCCACCCTATTGCCTGGGCTCTGAAATTTTACCGATGTTGACGTCACTGCAACTGCGAGTAAACTGGTAAGTTATCAGAGTTAAGGCGCGATCGTGAGCAAGACGATCAGCGCTGCAAGCCGAAAGTAGCAATTGAGACTCAGCTGCATGGTGTAAACAGGCTAGGGCAGATTCAAAACGATTGTATCTTTAAAATCATACACATTTCATTCCTGATCGACAAACGAATTTCGTGAATGTCGTGTGTGTGGAAACACATCAGCCATGGAAATGAGTGCACGCGTTAGTTGTTCTATGTCTTCACATAACTTTTAGGAGATTTCGTGCAATGAGTAACTTCTCAGGCTGTGTCTTTTGCGGCCACAACACTGTTACCTCCAATGACATGTTTGTGGGACTCTCCAGTCCTCGCATTTAGATGAGAATGCCCGGAAAGTCGTTCTTTTTTAATCTGCAAAGCTCAGCATGCAAGTTGCCTTCTAGAGTCTTATGCCAGTTTAATCCACTCCAAATATTTATGGCCATTCTCCAAGTAGAACCATTGACTTAACGACCGTAGTCTATATTTTTCTACGGATTTTACTACAGCTAAACATTATCCTACTATCACTGAATGATTGCGTTCTGTTGGTATTAACATTCGGCCGATATGTTCTGCAAAGTTTCCTGTTTGCTCCTCAGATCCCCATGTGGCTGTCTTGCAACCATAAAATTAGTTTGCAACTAGACAGATTGGAGTCCATTGTCCTCTGTTTACCAGCTGTCTGACTAACAAAAGATTGGTTGGTTCTTATGGACCTGTGAAACATAACACTTTTCTGTAGCAGTTCAAACAGTTTACTTGCATTGTCCTTGGGGAAATTGTTAGAGTTGTCGTAAAAGTCAGTGCTTTCGAGAAGTTGTCTGTGCATCCTTTTTAACATAGGCTTCATAGCTGCCCCAGTTGTTACCGGTTTCTCTTGTGACCACTGAACGTAGTCCTGTCCCACCTCCTGACCGGAAATTTGCCGGACAGTTGTTTCATAAGGCAACGTCCTCTGTTCTCCACATTACCATTGAAAACTCGCCAAAGTCTCTGTTTCACTGGCTCTGTAGATGACAATGAAACTTCATTAGACAACAGTACTGGGTAGCCAATCCAGAACTTCGGGTATTCGTCTGCTGAATGTGAATTGGGCGATCAACTGTCCAAACAACGTACATCTGAATCCACTTCAATTTCATCAACCACCGGCGCAGTTTTGCCATGGTCTGATTATTTGTTCGATTCATAAATGACGGGAAGTCCAAGACCGTTAATATATTTGTGTCCCACAACCTACGAATATTTCCGACAACTCTTTAGCAGCCACATATCTGTTGATTGCTTGTCCACTGAGTCTCTCAAAGTCGATGAAGAATCAAATCCCACACCAAACTTATTAATGGACTGAACCAACTGCCTGCCTCCCCGTCGAGGTCTTCTTTCAGCAAGTTCTCCACTTACCGTTCACTTTTCTGTTGCAAATTAAGCCAAGGTCTTTAGAGCCTGAGCTGTAAAATCCACTTTGTCTCAATTGGATTCCATTCTCAATCCATCCATGATAAGCATTCGGGTCTTGGCAGATGGTGAAAACTTCCCATAATTTAGTTATCTTGTCGATTCGACAAACGCTAGATTGACTTCAGCCCACTTAAGTCACGGGTTGCACTTCCTTGTTAGTGTAACCATCCCAGAAGCTTATCGTGTTTCAAGTCAATCATAGTTTCAGTATGGTCAACGATAATCTAGTCGCAGTATGGTTCCTGCGCGTGCTTTGAGAGGAATCGCAACGAACAGCTGCCTCAGCACATGACAACCAGTTCGGAGATTGCACTCTACCAGGCGATTAATTTTAACGGTACATTCAACCGTCCAATGCGCACGGAGGAACTATCTTCATTGGTCTTGTACGAATAAGCAGAATTTTCACCATTGTGTCATCTATATAGTATGCTCAGGCTGATTACATCTAAGACCTGGACTGTTGTTTCATCGTTTGCATGCATTACTCGATTTACGGCCCAGAGCTTACGTTTACATCAAGTAATTATTGTGTGGTGGATTATCAAGCCGGAGGTGAGAGTATTCCAACACTTGGCGGAATACCTCAACGCGGAGGGAGGTCCGTCCAAAAGCCCACAGCGAGCAGATCGGGGACAACGTGGGCGACCGGATGAGTCATCGCTCGACTGGATCGGATCAACGGGCGAGGCATGGCAGGCAAAATAAGATGGATGACCTGATCGGGGGCGCCGTTATTCCAACACTCAAGGGAATATCTCGACACGGTCGCGGAATACGGTCAAAACCCACAGTGGATAGATTGCCGACAACACCGAGGCACCGATGACGCTATCGCTCAACAAAGATCAGGAATAAGAAGCAGAAACTGGCAGGAACACCCGTATTCACAGCCCGGCCCAGTCCAGAGAAGGGGCGTGGAAACCCCGTAATGGCGCGATCACACACGTAAACGCAGGCCGAGTTGACACGACGCGGTGAACCGGAATCCTGGACGCGTTGTGCGCTGGACTGATGACTCATAAACTGGAGCGCGTGCGTAGCGTGGTAACTATCGGGTTGGCCAATAAAGATTGTGCTTTATTGGACGCCTTTCGCCACATTTATGGAAACAAGAATTTGTTTTATACATCACGAAAGACGGAATTTCAAATACTGGCACAATCAAATGCTCAGCAGTAACATGATTAGTGTATATATTACTTAAGATGAGAAAAAGTGTGAATGAGTGTACAAGATAAAGGAGTTTCTATTGTACAATAAGAGTAACAGAGGATTCGGACTGTCATGGCCCTAGTCACTTACTGAGCTCCACGAAGATGGGGTTAAGGATGTGAACAATATCAATTGAATAACTGTGAAGGGCGTAAGAAGGCAAATGAGGTGGTAGGTGGGTCGTATTTTACACAACAATAACAAATAACAAGTTTTACGAAAGACTTTGAGTCAAACTTTATTAACATTGCTACGAAAGGACTGTTCGCCACAGTCGAAACTGTCTGTGAGCCAGCTAACGAAGATTTGGATTCAGTGGAGGGGACAGTTTGTCTAAGTAGCATGAGTCAACGGTACAAAGACAGTCCACATAATGTAGTAGATTACCATACCGGCGGTGCGAGTATTCGGTGAACAAGTGCTATCAGGTACAGTCACTTATAGCAAGCACGTGTTTGGATATTGAAGTAACCGAGGGAGAAACACAAGAAGAAACACTGGAGTGCAGTGTGGTATGAAACGGTTCCTTAGACATAAAATACTGAACATTAACAGCTGTTGCAACCGTGAAGTTTTGGGATTAATTTTTTATGCAAATGTTTCTTTGTTTGTTTTCGCGTTGAAGCGCAAAATCCATGTATCCTTTTTGTGAATTAACAATCCATACGTTATCCGCGTTCTTGGCTCCAACAACTGTACGGTGGATTGTAGTTTCACCAGCTACTCGGTGCCCATTACAGTAACACAAGTCACAAGTAGCTGTGCGAAGGTTATTTTGGGAATGCGTGGTTCACATGCCCCTAGGCAATGCCAGATGATGCAGCAGGGTGAAAAATGTTCGTACGTTGACTAACAAAATCAAATCGGATTAGGCTGTCTGTGATCTCCCAGTGTGAAGATGAACGTTTCCACATATTGAATATTCAATTTTTCTGTAGAAGACAGACGTTTTATGATTAGATAAAGGCGTAATATGGTAGAAATATGATCACATTGCGAAATCTGCTGCGTTATCGCGTATACCAACTAGTGTTTTGTATGCCTTTCTGAACAGCGGGAACAGAACTAATGTTGTAAGACGTTAGAAGATCGGGAAGATGGTTTTCTGTGTGCTCACGTTGGAAGTGGTCAGACAAATTTGTCTTGATTGCAAGATGAGGTCTTGGACCATGTATAGTTTTTAATCACTCACAATGTACCAACTTCGTTAAATTTCAGGTTAGCTGCATGTCAACAGATGTCGCCCGACCTCTCACTCTCGGTGTTGCCGATCCAGGTTACAGGCTCACAACTTTCCTCACCGCTTAGTCAGTCATGAACACCGATCAAACAACAAGACGAATGTAGTAAAATGAGATCAGTAATGTTAGGTTTTGCAGTCTGGGGACTACACCTAGAAGTGCCTCAAAACAGTCGACAATTGCAATGCCTACCAAAGTAAACACATGTCATTTTGAGATAATTCGGTTTTCACGAGTCAGAAAAAGATCGTGCTTGCCAAAACTGACCGACGTGAAATTTCAGTCTAATATAAACGAAATATGCCTGGATCTCAATCGAGTTACTTTCAACGGGTCCGAAGAATCCGTTTTGTACTGCTGCTGAACGACAGTAGTGTGGTACCAACCAACAAAAACGATTCATACTAAGATTACTGGCAGCCCTCCTTGTCAGGAGACCGAAAACCGCGAGGTATATTCGGAAACAAATATATGTTTCGCATAAAGCGCATTCAAAATCGAATCAAACACTGTATAACTGGTAGCGGAGATAAACGTCTTGGCCTTGCAAGATCACGTATGCGACTTTTGTGTGTCCTTCTAGTATTTCTTTGACGAACAGCGGATGATAAACCACTTCTCAGGTTAAGCGTCTTTTGTGGTCAAAACATTTTTGCGTCGTGACGAACTCAAGAATTAAGATTAGCTGGCCGTAGTAATCCGAGGAGGAGGACGGTTTGGAATTCCATGAAGACTTTGTGAACGCGACCGAAGTAATCGGAACCAAGACTGTTTGCAAGAGAGTGGATTGTCTTGTGGACATTAGCAAAAGATAGGACAAAGGTGATATTGAGTACAACGCGAAGTTTTCTTCCTAAGCTGAAGTGGGCTGTTACGAAAAGTGGGGAGAGGGGTGGCTGGTGGCTGCAATCAACAGACGACAGTACGGACACTGTCGTGTGATAAGTGGATCGTGAGAAAGCCCTGTTCTCAATGTACAACTGAAACTAGCAGTTCAGTTGCGTGCTGCTCTGGTTATTTGGTGAATCGTCCACACTTCGATCAAATTAAATATTTCCTAATAACATGGAGCGAATCTGCCTATGTTCACCGTCCAAAAGAGACTTATGTAAACAAGTATCAGTGAAGATAAAATAATTATTTGAATATCGCAGCATCACTATGTGACAAATGATAAATTTCTGAAATATCTGCTTGATAAGTACAGAAAGGACATGAACTTACGATGAGTAACAATAAAAAAAGACGCAGAACGGTGATCGAGCCTGGTGAAAAGCCGACTGTAATTGATACAACTATGTGAATGACGTAAACACAAGCTCCATTGCCCTCCACCTATCAACGAGCATGATTAATCCAGCATCTTCGTGCAACTTCCTAGCACTGATTGATTGACACTTCGGCTCCATTTAACGTGTAAGATACTTCATAGTGACAGGGTTGTTTTACTGCACGACTTACTTGAATTGCCCTTAAATTATAATAACGGAATTCGAATCTGGAGCCTTTTGTTTTCATCTTCAAGCCTGACTCGTGAAAAACGGAACACTCATATATTCTGTCGCGAATTTCGTGAACTGATAATGAGCTCCATCGTTCTGGAACCCTGGTCGATGATGTTCAACCAGTTACTGTTCATTAGCGATTGATGTTATGGCTGATTTGTACATTTCTTGATAGGCTGGTTCTACACAAGTCACTTTAGTGTTTAGAAGACATCAGCTTATCAGCCACAACTCACACGAAGAAATACTGTCTGTTTATTCTACTGCCCACAGTACCGGCCCACAGCACTATACACTGGTTTTATCAGATAGCCTTTCCAACCACATGCTTGCTATTGGAAGTTCAGCAATGTGAGTGATGGGTACAAATTTTCAGAGCAAAGAACACTATCAGCTCCAGTGATTGTTTAGTAATGTGAAGTAATTGCGTTTTACAAAAGCTACGTTGAATACATATTGATTTTACCAGCCATAAACATTCTACGACGTCCTATAATGTCATAAACTCTTCATACTCTCATTTGACTGTTACATTTGAAGTGGAATTCGATAATATATGACGTTTTTTAGACGTTTCATTCACTGGACAGTTAGATGAGACATTGCACCGGTATGCGCATTGGACGGTTGAATGTACCGTTAAAATTAATCGCCTGGTAGAGTGCAATCTCCGAACTGGTTGTCATGTGCTGAGGCAGCTGTTCGTCATTCCTCTCAAAGCACGCCAGACCATACTGCGACTAGATTATCTTGACCATACTGAAACTATGATTGACTTGAAACACGATAAGCTTCTGGGATGGTTACACTAACAAGGAAGTGCAACCCGTGACTTAAGTGGGCTGAAGTCAATCTAGCGTTTGTCGAATCGACAAGATAACTAAATTATGGGAAGTTTTCACCATCTGCCAAGACCCGAATGCTTATCATGGATGGATTGAGAATGGAATCCAATTGAGACAAAGTGGATTTTACAGCTCAGGCTCTAAAGACCTTGGCTTAATTTGCAACAGAAAAGTGAACGGTAAGTGGAGAACTTGCTGAAAGAAGACCTCGACGGGGAGGCAGGCAGTTGGTTCAGTCCATTAATAAGTTTGGTGTGGGATTTGATTCTTCATCGACTTTGAGAGACTCAGTGGACAAGCAATCAACAGATATGTGGCTGCTAAAGAGTTGTCGGAAATATTCGTAGGTTGTGGGACACAAATATATTAACGGTCTTGGACTTCCCGTCATTTATGAATCGAACAAATAATCAGACCATGGCAAAACTGCGCCGGTGGTTGATGAAATTGAAGTGGATTCAGATGTACGTTGTTTGGACAGTTGATCGCCCAATTCACATTCAGCAGACGAATACCCGAAGTTCTGGATTGGCTACCCAGTACTGTTGTCTAATGAAGTTTCATTGTCATCTACAGAGCCAGTGAAACAGAGACTTTGGCGAGTTTTCAATGGTAATGTGGAGAACAGAGGACGTTGCCTTATGAAACAACTGTCCGGCAAATTTCCGGTCAGGAGGTGGGACAGGACTACGTTCAGTGGTCACAAGAGAAACCGGTAACAACTGGGGCAGCTATGAAGCCTATGTTAAAAAGGATGCACAGACAACTTCTCGAAAGCACTGACTTTTACGACAACTCTAACAATTTCCCCAAGGACAATGCAAGTAAACTGTTTGAACTGCTACAGAAAAGTGTTATGTTTCACAGGTCCATAAGAACCAACCAATCTTTTGTTAGTCAGACAGCTGGTAAACAGAGGACAATGGACTCCAATCTGTCTAGTTGCAAACTAATTTTATGGTTGCAAGACAGCCACATGGGGATCTGAGGAGCAAACAGGAAACTTTGCAGAACATATCGGCCGAATGTTAATACCAACAGAACGCAATCATTCAGTGATAGTAGGATAATGTTTAGCTGTAGTAAAATCCGTAGAAAAATATAGACTACGGTCGTTAAGTCAATGGTTCTATTTGGAGAATGGCCATAAATATTTGGAGTGGATTAAACTGGCATAAGACTCTAGAAGGCAACTTGCATGCTGAGCTTTGCAGATTAAAAAAGAACGACTTTCCGGGCATTCTCATCTAAATGCGAGGACTGGAGAGTCCCACAAACATGTCATTGGAGGTAACAGTGTTGTGGCCGCAAAAGACACAGCCTGAGAAGTTACTCATTGCACGAAATCTCCTAAAAGTTATGTGAAGACATAGAACAACTAACGCGTGCACTCATTTCCATGGCTGATGTGTTTCCACACACACGACATTCACGAAATTCGTTTGTCGATCAGGAATGAAATGTGTATGATTTTAAAGATACAATCGTTTTGAATCTGTCTTTTAGAGGTAACAATGTAATGGTCGAGGCAAGTCAGAACTCTTAATCTGCCCTAGCCTGTTTACACCATGCAGCTGAGTCTCAATTGCTACTTTCGGCTTGCAGCGCTGATCGTCTTGCTCACGATCGCGCCTTAACTCTGATAACTTACCAGTTTACTCGCAGTTGCAGTGACGTCAACATCGGTAAAATTTCAGAGCCCAGGCAATAGGGTGGCTTAACATACACTCAAGTAGCTGGTGCAAGATGACGCAACAAAACGGGAAAACAGAAACCAAACTTCATCCAATTCAAGATCATAGAAACAGGTCAATTTGGTGACCCGGTCAGCAGTTTCATCCTGTCGCTGCGTAACAAAAACCGAAAGTTGTTCAAATTTTTTGAGGCAATGCTAATCAATAATCTGAAACTGTGGTTCCGCGATGTAGCTTTGAAAAAGGCCAATAATACGTCGTTATGATATCTTGTGCACAGACATTCTGTTCGCACCTCATCTGTTACTACGGCGAAACTGATGCAATCGATAGGTAGCGAGCAGGCATGACAGCGATGACGAAGACTGTGAGCGTGATACGATGGGTTAGAAAGATCAAGAATAAGGAACAGACTTTCAGATGACGCAACATGAATCTGACAAAAAGAGTTATGTTAAGAGGTCAACGGGTCATGAGTCACTAAGTGGGAGATGGAGAAAATGTTAATAGGTATTGTAGAACTAGGTTAGGAACGAAAACTGTCAGATGGGTACATGATGAAAAAATTGCAATCCGGCCCTGTGTACATAAAAATTTGACCTAGGCAGCTTGTCAATCTCAGAATTTTCAACAACCGCTAGTGCCGTATAAAGCACGGAAGTTGGTCGTTCCCGTTGTTGCTACGAGCAAGTTAAATATAATGTAATATTTTACGTTAGCAAACCAGGATAACAGACCGAGTGTTGAAATCTTGCGATATGTCTCCTTTCGTTCTCATAAGACTTATATTTTTGCAAACACAGTGTACATAAAACCGAACCAAAACCATGTACGCTCTGTTTGCTTAGGACATCGTTGTGTAAACGCTGATTATTTGCCTACTGACGTGTATGCCTCAATTTCTTGAATTAGCCTGACTGATGAACCCACACTGTGAATTTCCAGACCACTGACCGTTCCATTATGGGCAGCATCAGGGAATGCTGAGTAGGTACTGTGTCGTACGTCCATCATAAGGGGGAACTAAGACCATGTAATTTGATGGTTATTAGTCCAACTACTTGTAAGTAATCTGGTATACTTAAGGCGTTTAATGGTTTCATTTGGCAAGAAAGATAACCTGCTTTAAGTCTGTCAGCTTGATTTGGCCGTGGTAAGACGCCTGAACATAATGAAAATACTAGACGTCCAAGAGATAACATAAAGTGGAGAATTTTTTGTAGGTTTGAAACCCCAATTTCCAGTCGCGAATTTCAACAGAAGTGACATTAAACCATTTATTACACAGCTGACATTCAAACATTTCGGAGTAACTGTGTGCTACAATCTGTATTGGTCCTCTTGTAGCAACAATGATAACATGAAGGTCAAAAGACTCGCTTTCTAGTCATTTCGACTAAAATCAGTTTCTGCTCCTGGTAACATCATTTCAAGTATGATTAGCTCTTGAATACTGTTTAATTTCGCCGCGTTGTTCCCGTGTAGGTTTCTTTGACCTTTCAGTGAAGAACCTCGAGTATTATTGAGGAAAGTGCGCTATCAGCTGAATTATGAAGCCAGATCGGAAACTCAGAAATTACGCATTTGGATCTAGTTATCCACCCAACACACCGTGTCATATGGAAGTCACCAAATGATCTACGAAACTGACTATGCAAGCAGGATTTCTCAGTCATTTCAAGCAGGAATTCACCAACAACAGTGCTGAATGTAGAATTTGTCACTCATAAGCATTCGTAACCGACAGGCATGCGAAGCCATGAACATGATAATGTGTGTGAGCGTGTGTGTGTGATGTGTTTGTGGGAGAGAGAGAGAGAGAGTTGGACTCGCTAACTGCATCCAGCATATAATGAATAAACACAGCTGGTTATTTATCGTTATCGTTTGAAATGTATGGTAAAAGGTTACAAACATCAAACGGCGTTGAAGTAACAAATACGATGTGTAAATTCGGCAAGTAATGTGAGCATGTACACGACGGATGTAACCGGTAGAGTCTGTTATCTGTGTTAAATGTAAGTGTTAAGTCAAAAAGAAATACCAGAATTTTGATGTGTGCTATGTTTATCAAGGTTACACCTAGAGAAANCTTGATCTTATCACTTCGTGTTCACTATTTTTGTCTTAGTAACTCTTCCGGACATCAACACGATCGTCTTATAGAGAATGAATCTGTCGATCGTGGGGCTGGTTTTGTCTAAGGCTCTGAGACAAGCCTCTCGGTTTGGTCACATTTTCGTTGATCAAGTTCCCGACACTCAATTTGGAAAGAACGAGATGATGAGCATATTGTGATATAAATACAGCATTTCAGAACATTCACCAAATAAAGTGAGAACATGAATGGGTTTACAGCAGTGCTTGCCCTTTAGAAACGAAGGGCTTGTCAACCGTTTGGAGTTGTCCTTTAGTTCGGTTAAAAATTAATACTACTCATCGTTAGTTAGTAATCCGAAATTGTCACCATTCCTCATCATAACAATGACCTGTTTTCAGTACGTCCCAACCTCATGAGTTTTCAACGATACTTCATTTCATATACGTCATGCCGCATAAGTAGTATCACAGGCGTATCGCCCCTTAAAGAGATGAACGCACACAACCAATATTCATTGTGCATCTTGAAATGAATGGCTGTGTCATACACATCGAATTCATTTTATCACAAGGTTTCTGATAATGCAAAAGAGAAAGGTGTCCCGACCGGATTTACCGATTGATGGCGAGCTGCCTGTATGGATAAGCAGTCCGGTCTGTGAGGTTTTCAGAGTCGGTTTATAGGCTGAGCTTAAATTCGGCGATGGTAGGTCAAGTATACTGTTACACAAAAACGTATGGCCGTTGAAAACTGAAAAATTACCCAGAAGCTCAGCCAGACAGTCAATAAATAATATGTTAGAACTGCGTTTCGTAACTAAATAACAACATCCCTTGGTCAACGATTTCATAACAAAGATCGATCACCGCTTCAAATTTTAGCCCGGTGTTTTAACTGTTTTACTGGTTAATAACGGTCCTGCATTAAAACAGCTGTAGAAAAGTATGAGGGAACACCAGGCACGCTAACTCAGGCATCTTGAAACATGAACGTTTAAAAAGTATTTCGAGTCCTCTGATGCTTGGAAAGTAGCCCATCAACTGATATCCGAACGAGAACCTTCTACACCGTGACAAATCCCCATCGCTACCCATCATCTTCTCTGATGGTCTCAAGGATGCAATCCTCTTCCACTTCTTATTCTCATTCTGAATAGTATCCACACCAGTTCATGATCCCTTTGTATGATCGAATGTGCAGATGATATGGCATCGCACAACAAAAAACCTAAATCGACCTTCTTTTTTACTATCCAATTTATTCGAATTGTCAGGGTGATCAGATTACCGCAGATGATATCTTGACTTGCCAAAACGTGTTGGCATATATGAAGGACTGTCTAAAGTACGTGTGAAGATTACATCCCAAACTACCGAAACAACTCAAACCCACCGATGAAAAAAACGTTATACACAAAATTAAAATGCACTGACTGAGAAAATCACCACATCAGTTAAGCCGGAGGGAAGATATCTACACAAATAGATGAACACGGACTGGTCAATATGAGATACGATCAAATTTTGTTGAGCCCCTTCAGTGAGGATCAAACTGGACAGACATTCAATTTGGACAACGAGGAAGTTCTTCTTCAAACTGACATCAAACATGCACGAAAATTCTATGAAACTTGACAATCATCAATCGTTTCAATAAACAGTCAAAGGCTATGAGCAAAAGCGAGCTAAAGATTTAAGAAGATATGAACGGTGTGAGGCTCAAATGTTTGGAAAATAGAATCAAGAAAGTTGAACAGATCGGATCACTGGTCAAAGGCGGACAACCTATTGCGAATCAGACGAAAATTCGAAATTGAACAACTGATTTACTCAGTCAAAGGGAGAGAACCAACCAGTCAGATTCCAGGTCGACGTTCAACAGCAACAAGAAGTTGCCGATCGGACTTCAAGTCGAAAGTTAGAAAAACACAGGGAAAACTCGACTATAATTCTCTTCAAAAGACCGGGCGAAACTCACGTCAAAACGTCAACACACTTTGCTAACAACAACGGACGTTCACAGAACTTCGCTAACCTCTGCACGTACGACTATACACACAAATCCTCAGTTCACTTTTTATCTAAATAAGTACAGCATACCGACAGAACATAGGTTGGGAGCGCTTAAAGAAGGACAGCTCTAGCTACCTCTTGAAAAGGATCCAGATCAGAGTGACCCACTTTGAACTCACGATGAAACAGATCGTGTTCCGTTTGGTGCATTGTCTGATGAATGGTTGCTTGTTTTTCGACAAGACGTTTTCAAAATTTAGTGTTTCTCATTTTGTCGGTAGTTCAATAAAATATACTGCAATAATGAACCCTTTGTTGTCGCAAAACGTGACTCTGGGTACACAGAACGTTGTTTCTACTGCTATTGACCGACGAAATATCACTGCAAAGCGGCGTTTGCTCTACTCGTTGGGGGCCTGCGACATCAGAGGAGATTTTCTTGGTTGACAAGCATTTCCTTCTGAATACAGACTTCCATATGAGTGATTTTCAGTCAAGCTCGATCGATGACCTTTCTAATAAACGCAGTGCCAGTGCCGGTGAATTACTGGTTCGTTTTCGGATTGATGATATGAGTGATGACGGTTCATGACAAGCGCTGATTTGGATGTTTCGCTTTGGCGCTATAAAAGGAAAGCCCGGCCATGTCCAAACAAGCTTGGAGTTTAGTTGAATTTGTGTTGTGTCCTTTTAGCTATCAACAGAAATGGGTTTACAAGATTTGATCTTGTAATTGCCACATGCTAAGCTAACCCTAGTCCAACCACATGATCTGTTCCCAAAGACGATATCATCTTCCAGTTTTATTGCACTCCATATTCTTTTCCTTTCTATCGTTTTCCGTGATCCAGGTAAAGCTTCCGCCGCCAACGCATCTTCAACCCCCTCAGAGAGGTCGTGGTGGTCGAGGTGGTTTTGGCGGGTGTAACCGTGGTGGTGAACGCG
>LOND01000104.1:86900-103081 GCA_014220965.1 Paragonimus kellicotti | reverse complement strand
GACAGCGAAGAAAAAGCCGGTTTTCATCTGTCTTTCTTAAAGAGGTGAGATCACTTCTACTGATACAGGAAGTCTGTCGTTAATGACATCTGGTTTTCTATCGTCAGACCATAGTCGCCACAATAGTCGATAACGTGTTGTACTGCACGCCAAAAATCCTTTCCATAGGAACATAACAAACTGCCTGCCTCTACTGTCGCCACCCAACTTTTCCTGCAGACAACCATTTCGACTACAGTGTTCTGTCCGAAGAGGCATATTTGGTGCAGGGTCTAGCCACTGCGCCCCGGTTCGGCTGAGATTTGAACAACGGTCAATTACGTGAGACCCCCGATGACGCAAGTTCAATCGCACGTAGTCATGGCTACATTGAACCGAATGACTCGTCTTTTTCAGGGTCGGTTGTAGACACACGTTAGATCAAGAAGTTTGATTGTTGGAACTTGCTGGCTCTCATAAACAACTGTACTTTTCATGCTTTCTGAATATGGATGGTATAAAAAAGGTGACAGTTGGATAGTTGAGACTAGCCGTCACTGAAGCAAACGATCAACGTTTACATGGTCATTTGGAAACAACCTTGATATTGAACAAGACGTGGCATAAAACCTCCTTTTTGTCACACTGATCGCTAAACGACTTATGATTCATGAATGCATCGGTGATACCGGGTGCCGATAACTAGGTTAAAGAGATGCGACAGGACGAGATGACAAAATTCATAATGAATGTTTGAGTCCATAGTTGTAAGGGCAGAATACTTCTCGGTTTCCCTGGCCGAAGAAGGCCGTTGGCTAGGAAGGTCACACCCGGGGCCTTTGATTCTAAAGAAAGCTGATCCACAAGGTAATGGGGCGAAACAAGGAGTTCGCAATAGTTCGGTTTATATGCCCTTTAGACGGAATCCATTCACCCAGGATGCTCAATCCACCCTGCAGGAGGTTGCGACAGAAGCAGCGCACTAGTTCGAGGATTCACCAACGAAGACGGATCTGGTGTAGAAGATTTGTCTAGCTAAGGAATAGAAGAAAGACAAGACTGTCACGACACACCTTTCGTGTAACCGGAGCCCGGTGACTAACTTGGTTCGCAAATTTTTCGAATGGAGTATAGTCAGCTTGCGTATTCGTTGGAGCCGGTGATCATAGAGATGATTCGTACGCATTATTCAAAGGTTGACCACGGTTGGCGGGCACTGAAAATGTTTGTACGCCATACAGACAGTACATCAGACGGAGGGCATGCTCTCCGGGAACACATGTGCTCCCATTGGGACATGTAAAATGCGTTTGTGACAGAGTAACATACACCATATCGCGGTATCGTTAGAGAGGTTACGTGGCATTTTACAGGAGACCCACCCAGGCAGTACTGACGCTCAATGTCCGCGACTACTCAATCGCAAGGAGAACCTCGCTTATTTTACAGTAGACCTCCGCGTGGGACGCGCCAGGTGTCAATGAGCTAGCCTACCTCTTTACCTGGGCAATAGGTAATCAGGACACTCAAAATATACAAGTATTGGTCATACCGGGAGGTCCGATTACAGGAGCTTCGGTTGTCGAATGCAGACAACGTGGTATTTATCGGAAAAGGATGTGCATTCGACAGTACTTATTGATGAAGCAGTATTCTGTCCGAATGAATTTGTGCAGAAATCACACCTTAATACATAATACAGCTTGTTGATTAATACAACTTGGCCGCATCACTTCCGCGCCCTGAAGTTTAAGCGAGAAGTCGACATCATCATCATCATCATCATAGACAGCAATACATCGGTGGTTCACACTGATGCTTGACTGCCACACAACCACGAAGAACAAAGAAGAAAAAACTTATATAGGAAGAAAGAAGAAAATAGAGGAGGGGAAGTGGACCTAACTACTAAAAATAGCTACGTCTATATTCAAACATACAACATCAAGGCGCCTACACCTTGCAAACAAACAACCGAGCTGTAAGTGAAAGTAAGGCGTCATCAGCAAGACAGCTTCCTTACGGCTTTCACTGCCCCGCATCATTAAGTGCACTCACTTCACAGACAACTCGGCCAAACAACGACACATTCACGCCACTGAGCTCGATTAGCCGCCATCTCACCTAACGTCTCAAGCCACCGACTCTGTGAGTCGCGAGGGCCCCAGCCCGGGAGACGAACCCGACCTACAGTGACCAACCCCTTCGTGAACGATTTCATTTGTCTACGCCAGGTCATCATCTGTCCACCTCGCACCTTGCGCCAGTCGGCCGCAGCGTCCGCAAACAGTGCTCGGTGTGGCAAACGACTAGCTGGCATCCTTAGTACATGACCCAACCATCTAAGTCTGTGCAAATGTAGCGACTGAACAAAAGAACTCGTTTGACAATCAGTGCCAAACACCCGCTTCCTAACCTCCTCGTTGCTTACTCGCTGGTGCCACCCGATACGAGCGATTGAACGCAGACATCGGTGGTCAAATACCTGAAGACGGTTCACGTCCTCTATCCAGAGCAGAATTTGAGTACGTTCAGAATGAATGTGCATTAACTAGACAAAAAGGATCGTCATTCAAAAGTCGTGAAAACTGTGGAGTGTTGTGATCAAATCGAAAAGCCCAGTTCAACAAGAGGACCTGTGATGTAAACAAGTCTAGCCCTTGTCAATGAAACTGCTATAACAGAACCATGGTACCAGCAAAGAATCGCAAGCATTCCATCAACAATTGGAATGATAAACAGGGGCAGCGAGAATGTGTCATTCTGTTACGCAAATCACACAGAGGTCTCCGAGCGCACTCATGAAATACTGATTAGAGACGTACGCAGATCACGCGCAGGTGAATCACAATAGTCATCCAATCAGCAGCGCCGACGCATGCCATCGCCGTTTAATGACAATGAACGAAGTGCTTACAGTTTGGAGGAAAATTATATTCAGACTATTTTCCATTACACATTATATCTTTCGGTTAGTTCTCTTCCCGAAGACATTTTAGCACGGATCTGTTTTAAATAATCGTTACAGACGTTCATATTACCACGGCCTGGAGGCCGCGTCAGAAACTTTAAGTGACTGAGGTCTGCTGACTTTATCTCGCTCCTGATTGGTTAACTGGTCAGTATTTTTCTGAACCCTGAACAGCTCATTTTGAACACGACTAAACGGGACTTTTGATCCTGTATGAATGACTACTTTGTAGTTTGTCACTCGGATACGTGCTGTGCGGTGACAAAAACAATGCGTTCATCTGGTTTGTTCTGTTTTCCACGATATACGGGAAACTATGACTGTTATTCTAATACGTGACAACAATCATGAGTGGGATAAGTAGGAGGGAATTTCGATTTACATAAACTGAACCTCACTCACAATTTATTACAACTGTCACATTCTAATGGACTACTCAGTCAGGCCTCTCACGAACAGAGACACTACACCCTATTTTCGCCTGTATCAGAGCTCGTCAACAATGCATATCCTCACCATGGCCTGGACTAGAACATCGACCACACTTTCATGGATCAACTGTCTTGACCACTGCGCCAATGAAGTCACATGATACAAAAAAGCTCCGGTACATTCGCCCGTGAGTAACGCTCACGTTGCCCAGTCGCCTCTGGAGGAGACACCGTAACTGACGTGCTAACCCCAATCGATAACTCCACGGCCAACACTCCTCTGCAAATCGTAGTGACAAGAACCATTAACTCGTTGAGCAATACATTTTGATTACTGAAGAGTAGTAGAGGATTTTGTTTAACATAAAATGAACGCCACTCACAATTCACTGTAGCTATCACAACATTCAGTCAGCCTATTTCTAAAAGTATATTTTACTCGAAATTGTATGCAGCTTTCACGTCCACACAGACTTTTCAATCCGTCCTCAATACTAGTCGTGGAATGACCGGTTGGATTTAACAGGACGGCTACTGTGTCCCTTCTTGAGGCGAACGAGCAACTTATACAGTACTCACAAGCGAATGTGGCCGAGCGTTTGGATATCATAATTCGATTGTGCCTAATATGCAGGCAATGGCATGGTAATCAAGACGGTTGCCTTATGAAAGCGTGGCTAGAGTCATAATGCTGACCAGGTCAAGGGTATGCATTATGGACGAGATCTGGCACGAACGGGACATGAGTATGGGGCTTCCTGACGAGAAGGACTTGATCAAAATGTCTAGGGGAATGGGAAGCCAACAATCGATTGCGAGTGATATTCAATAGGCAATTTCCAATACAGCGACCACAAGGCCCAAACCACGTAATGTTTTTCAGAGCAATAGTCTGTACGTTCAAATCGAACAAAGAAATGTAACTAATTTTGAACAGCGAAACAAGGATTTATGGAACGGCAACCATGATTCGCATGGCTACACAATGATGAAGGCGAACCAGCAACTAGCGGTTCGTATCAGGCTCACGTACTCAGGTGAATGACGGACGACACGAGGCACCAAATCCAAACAGGATACAGAATTAAACTTTGTGACGCATACACTGTGATTTTCCGCAGTAGTCAGGATTACATCACCAGTTTGATGAAGCGCTGACTAGTACAAGCCACAATGTCTCTTGTGCGTTCAGAACCAATTTGTTCTTCGGCTGCCTTGGTAGGCATTATTCCGAAAGTATTTTTATTTCAGCCCCCACGGATTCAGCTCTTTTGATTTTCGGTCTTATGTATAAAATTAACTACATGTAGTCAGCGTGAACAAATGTTAACTTCGGAGAACATTACATGATTTATGACTTCCGATGTTTTTTTTAAAATTTATTGAGTAGTAACTAGCGCGATCACCTTCAGATCGAGATTCGAAACAAAAATTCTGGTCGGGAGGTGGATATACATTACTGAGAGTTCCCACAGAATAAAGAGAACTAGCCAAAGAGCCTATCTAAGTATGAAAACTGTGAACAAATGTAGGTGACATTCTGTTGTGATTCAAAGCAAATCAACTGTTTTAAAGAACTACTCTCAGCCAATTCTGACCTGCTAACTTCCACCTGGTTACGGTGATTATTTCAACAAGCTTTGGTGGAAGGTTCCTGCCCAAAAATGAATTATAACTCAATAATAATATTAATACTTGGCACGAAAGTACTTACTGTTTTTAGTAACTCAGCTCGAAAGATGAACCCATCCGGGTAACTGGGGTCCGCAAAGCAGGCAGAGATCACCTGCACCGATTTCAAATCTGGCAACAACGATGGCACTCCGCTGCGCACTTTGCTACCCGGTAGGCAGGCAAATTTGCGATCAGGCCAAATGCGACCGCTCACTCCGTGTGTCAGGCGAGGATCGAGTATCTGAGTGGATGCTGGAATGGGGTTCTGACCATCCACATTGTCTGTGCAACCAGGAGGTTGTGGATTCTTATACAGCACATCCAATAGAGCACAGATCGGATGAGATGCGCGGCAAAACATCCTATCCGGACCCCGTATATTTCGATCCATTTCCTCTTTTGTCAACAAGTGACGCCGTGAGTCCAATACCTTCAAAAGACGCACCTCATCCACGAATGGAAGCAGAGCCACACCCATCCACAAAAAGCGCTTTCCGTTCAGATCCACTTTGAAATCGGTCGGGTAGAAATCTATGATAGGTGAATCCGGATCAGTCATCAGATCCTGCCAAGCCGGAGGCACATGACTGCGCGAATCGGCAGGAAACACGCCCATAAGTTGCTCCAGAGGACGAAACGGCTGAGTTCGAACCCGATCAAATCCCGGATCCAGATCACTTATCCCGACAAAATCACTAGCGAACGGGGCGTAGTGGTATGGGAAATACCAGTCCCAAGAGGCGCAGCCTTGATAATAGTAAGCCAGGACCCAGCATAAACCTTTGGCGTATTCACGACCCACTTGAACGCAGAACTCTGGCGCATCGGCTGGATCAACTCCGAATTTGGACTGGTAATACCGCGAACGCCAGCCATCTTCCCACAATCTAACTTCATCATTTGCATCAGCAACATCGTCCTCGTTATGGTCAACGTCATTCGGTAGCTTACTCATCAGTGATTCCGCTCCCACACCACCCAGACGACCTTTCTTTTCGTCAACCGTCAGTCTAGGCTTTCGCGGAGGCGACGGACCAGCTACATCTTCCGTTTCATTTTCAAATCGGATGTGAGATGGGACATCCCGACCACCCGGAAAACTCTTCTCTCCAGATCGCCGAGGACGAAGCATGGCTTTCATGGCGGTAGCAGCTTCCAGGTTGTTCAAATTTTGATCTACCCAGTCCACACTGGTTCGGAACTGTCTGGCTTGATGCACCTGCGCCGCAGATACTGGGGGACCGCGATACCGGCCCTGTGGATGAGCCACTCCATAACGTCCATCTAGGGCGACTGGCTGAAGCAAGCCGGATTGGGGTGCTGCCGTCCACGTGGGAACGTGACCCAGACGTTGTGGATTCTGACGTGCGTCTCTCGAGGCGTTGTCACGTTTGCGTTTACGAAAGTTCAACTCAGATTGGCGTCGATTCTTAAATATCTCATCTTCCATTTTGCCTAGTTCGATCAAGATCAACTGAACGCGATCCATATGAACTTTACCGCTATCTGTGAGCCAACCGCCCGTGGTCTGCACCGTCGATTTGTAGATCTCTATCAACCGATCGATTGCACCTTCGCGTATCTCTAGACTCGGTAAATGTGGTAAGAAATCGTTACCAACGAAGAAACACATGAAAACCCAATCATCCATGACACGTTCCAAGTCCCATTCGAATGTGATTCCGGGAAGTTTCAAATCCTGAGCCAGGTACTCACGCAACACGTTGAGACGGATGAATATAAAATCCTACAAAGTGAGAGACAAAAAACAAGAGTGATTGGAAGCAATTAACTTGGTTGGACAGAGTCATAAACAATAATTACAGAGGCTACGATGATCTACCGAGCACAAAAATATTTGCAAATCTCAACAAAGCTTTTTGTGCGGTATGCGGCACGTGATGCAACGAAGATATCGAAACTCATACATAAATCCATGTAAGCTGCTCCATAAATTTCTCCAACGGAATGCACGCATGGGACGGCTTTTAGAAGCATGAACAGCACCCGGACAAGAATCGCGCGAGCATACTTTATAACAGTGTTAAAATCCTTAACAATATCCGGATTAATTCAGTCACCACCAGTGGAAGGGCTTGTGGGATGACAGACATCGTTTGACAAGTTCACTGGCGAAAGCAACGCGCGTTTTCCCATTTCGAATGGACATCAAGTCGAGCACACGGTCACCACGGTAACATGTGACAGCAACACAAGAACGGCCATGAGCATGATCGGACGGCACAGCGGCTCGAACAGCCGTTCACCGCAACCGTGACGAAGAATATAGATTATCATGTACACTGCCATGTGGGACAACGTTTCCAATTAGTGACTCGAGTTAACAAGAAATTCGCAACCTGTTGGGCGACACTTGTCCACTCTACTCACTGACGTCTGGATCTTCAGGATTAATGATCATGTCAACGTTTGATCATCACTGATGGTTTTAAAAACCTTTGTCCGGTGTGGTAGATGCCCAGCTGCCGACACGAAGCAAACAGCACGTTTTAGTTTTTTGATCAACTGCTGTTACTTTGACGTAGGGGTCAGACTAGTGGATTGCATCGATCATAAGAGCTATGCTGACTAGGACTTCGGCCTTACCACATGTAACCTCGTCAGAGAGGTCAAACAAGAGCAGTCAGACGAAAAGCAGATGCATTCATAGGGTTGTGTGCCAAAATACTGATCGCACAGGAGTGTTTGAATAGTGAAGCACGGTCCGTTGAACAAACAGCAGGATTATTTTCATACTTGTGGCACTGTCGTCGTCCGAAACAGAAATAAGGGGGTCGAAAAAAGTGCCCTCAAGTAAAAATCACTGTGACCGCTCAACGGTTAACAATAACCGTTAGTGTATTAATACAGTCAAAAACTTTTGGTGTTATTCAGAAGGCCGACAAAGCTACGAGCAAATCCAGTGCGATCAGCAGTGTTCCGAATCAGACATCCATGCCTTAATCACTGTCCTCAGGCATGCCCCTCATTGCCAAATGAGGCAGATCAGGGCAGAGTCCTCCAAGAAAGCCCTATCTCCTGTTAACACGCAGATCAGACATTTGAGTCAGATACCCGAGATAGGGTCCTTCAAGTAAAACTTCTTTCAGCGTATAAGCGACCGAGAAGTATCAAAAGTTGTTTCTCCCGAGAGTGACATTATTCATCCATTACAAATTAAGATGAGACCTAATTGTGAAAAATCAGGTTGTCGGCTGGATTCGAACTAATTACAGAAAGAACATGCCCAAACGTGGCAAGCGCTCTACCAGTAACGAGGCCAAGCCCAGAGCTCGGAAATTTCACATTTGGACTCGGTTACCCACCCGCCCCACTGTCTCATATGGAATCCACCAAATGATCCAGTGGACCGACTGCCCTGGCAGGATTTCTCAAACAGTTCACGCTGGAATCCACCAACGCCACTGTTGAGCATAGAAATTGTGTTACTAATAAGCAGTTTGGCAGATTCAATTACTTATATGCTCAACAGTGGCGTTGGTGGATTCCAGCGTGAACTGTTCGAGAAATCCTGCCGGAGCAGTCGATCCCCTGGATCATTTGGTGGATTCCATATGAGACAGTGGGACGAATAAATAACAGAGTCCAAATATGAAATTTCCAAGCTCCCAGTGTGGTTTCGTCGCTCAGCTGACAGAGCGCTCGCCGCGTTTGGGCATGCTGTTTCTGTTACCGGTTCGGAGCTGGCCGAAAACATTACTTCAAAATCGGGTTTCATCTAAATCATTAAATTTGCCGAACTACTCATTACATTATAAACTTCTCCAATTTTTATGCCCTACCCGTGCATTCGGGTGACAGTTGTTTTCTGAGGTCAAGACAACTGGACAAAATACTAGCGCCGTCAATTTGCGCACTCTCCGACAAGTTGGTCAGCAAGCTGTTCTGACAAGTACTCTCTCAAGTCTGGAGCTTGATGTGTGCTGTGTCGGAGACGCGAGTCTACGATTCTAGCACCGTTATTCACTTGAGCTCACCTCTAGATAACTGTCGATTCAAGCGCTTCTCTCTCAGGGTTTCTGGTGACGCCGAAGCTGAATCTCGTGGTCAAGCTGAGCAGATCAATGTTTGCTCGACTGGATCCCAGTGAACAGTCCTTTACGCGCTGTCAGACTCAATACACCGGTTAAAGTCTGTCAACGCAAATCAGAAAAGCTTTGTTTATTGTGTATATCGACGTACGCTCCAGCGATAGCTGTTCGGATGCTACCAAACAGGCGTTCTACCACGTCCTCGTCAACCTTCTGAAACAGACTAAACAATCTAACCGACGATGCTAATGTTCACCTTGATCGTCTTTCTTCAGAGTAACAAAGGTTGGGAGGTATGTTTGGTGTCTGGACACAACACACTGACAATGGCAAAGGATTGCCACAAGCTGTGCTCACCACATGATCTCCATATGGTAGATATTGCATTTCAACACACAAGGAGTTATTGTGCTATATGGAGACCTCCCTGTGCTTCTCAGTCATAGACACAACACAATCATACATCAGTCAGTTCAATTACAGGTGGTGCCACTCTGTTAAGGACTGTCGTGCCTTTTGGAGCAACCACCTGGACTCGGATCATGCTGTTGTGCGTGCCCGTTTTGTTTTGTCATTTACCCAGAGGACAAGTGCAAGCTAATTAGCGTCCAAACGAAGAGAGTGTAAAAAACGCATACCAGGAAGCATTAGTAAACAAATTGCCCAATTCGACCCAGTTAAGAGAACCTAACGGACAATGGGTACAAGTCGCAGCAGCTATGAAAACTTGCTGTCAAGAGGCATATTCAAAAGCTGCGTGGTTGCGACAGAACTGGATTTCCTGTCACGTCGATAAACCTTATGAACAAGCGTCGCTCGATCCCACCTGGTTCTGAATATGATGACGACCGTCGAGAACTTAAACGCAAGCTGACTAAAAGCTTGCGCAAAGACCGTGAGCACTACTTGGTCGAACAGTCGAAAGAGATGGAAACCCTACTTTTTATCTGGGGACAGCAGAAGGCTTTTTCCCTGATCCGTGGTTGTACTGGTCGTCGAGTCGGTGTAAGTGAGACCATATGTGAAAAAGATGGTTCACTTATCACCAATCAATCGCGCCGACCTAAAGAGTGAGCTGTACACTTTGAGGAATAATTCACCTGGGCTTAACCGAACCCTATGGACGACAAGACAGGAATGGCCAGTTATTGCGTTCCAAATGGCCCTCTATCGGAAACATAAGTTATTAAGACATTACAAGGCTACTGAATCAGATCTCCTCTCTCTTCCTCTTTTCAGGGATGGTGAGGACAGGCTAATATCAGAACTGGCGTGGCTCTTTTATACAGTTTAGGAAATTGAAGAGGTATCTCGTGATTGGCGATTATCGAAAGTAATCCCAAAAAGGGTCTTAAGTCTATGTGACAACCACAGAGGCATCAGTCTAGTGTCTGTTGCGTCCAAGTTACTCACTGGCCTCATTTTACGTCGGCTCACTAAGCCCAGAGAAAGCCAGATACGTGAAGAACAAGCAAGATTCCGCTGTGGGTTTTGGACATCAGTATCCTCACAGGCAGCCGACGGTCTTGGTCTTTTTGGACCTGAAGGCTGCTTTCGATTCAGTTGCTCGTAACGTTCTCTGGAACTGTCTTCTTCGCAAAAGAGTATCAGTGGAATAAGTGAATTTATTTAGATCACTGTATACCCACTTTGCAAAAAGGTTGAGGGTTTATGGACAACTGTCTAGGGCGTCTAATGGTGTTCTTCCGAGGTGTCTGATCTTGCCCTTCCTGTTCAATTTTGTCGTGGACAACATTCTGGAAGGTGCGCTTGGGGAATAAAGTAAGATTGATGTCTAGCTTCGGGCTGGCGATAGGTTGATCGAAATAGAATGTAGGAATGTCTTACTCACCCCCTTTGCCGAAGACATGCAGACCATGCTGAACAAGGTGAATGACCGGGCTGGTTTGTATGGAATGCGCTTCGCACCTTCAAAGTGCAAAGTGTTACTTCAAGACTGGGGCATTTCCCATTCCTACTTTCTTTATTGCAGGTAATCCGCTTGAGACTGTGGACAGTTTCACATACTTGGGTAGCATTATCTCGTCAGCTTGTAATATTGCTGATGAGATATCAGCGAGGATAGCAAAGGCACGAGTTGCCTTTGCCAAACTGCGTCATCTGTGGCGTCGAAAAGACGTTCGGTTGTCGCTGAAAGGAAGAGTATATAATGCTTGTGTGCGTTCCGTTTTGCTCTATGGTTCGGAAACGTGGCCTGTTCGCAAGGAAGATATCAACAAGCTTGCTGTATTTGACCATCGTTGTCTCCGCCAAACTGGCCCACATTAAGTGGATTTACCGCATGAGCAATACGGCCGTTAGCCGGCGACTATCGAGAGGTGCTCAGGATGCACAATCAATCGGTCAACGAATCGCGTTGAACTGTCTGCGGTGACTGGGTCACGTACTCCGCGCGTCATCTGGGCGTTCCAGAAAACGTTATGAGCAGCTCGATCGAAAGCGACCTTTATTTCTAAAATACTCATGGCCAACAGTTGCACTTCAGAAAGTTGGCACACCAACAATCGTCTCAAGGTAAACGGGATCAATGCATTCATGACGAATTCAGAATCCTTCACGGTCTTCAGGAATCGGACTTTCGCTACGTTTGATAGGTCGGCGCGATACCAAGTCAGTAAGTGACCCGGAACAGGACTGACATCTTTGTGAATACCACACATAATTCGAGTCTTTTTTTTGAGAACGGGAGTGGCTACCAAGAGGCAATGGATACGAAATATCTCCTCAGTTTCCGAAACCGTCTGAAACAGTTTGTCAGTTCTGAAATCAATCTCTCGCAACCATCTTTGGAAAGAAAAGGTCTGATCCCAGAACCTTGACAGATCTGACAGTTTGAATTCTGCGACCGCTTTCGATTTCGACGGAGGGCCGCCTACAGCACAACAACTGACCAATGGGATCCCCCACCTATACCACTCGATTTAGGTCGGCTAACTTGTTGGTTAAAATGTTCAGCATACCCATTAGGTCGGTGCCAGTGGTTGACAAAAAGTGAACCCACTTTTTAAAATATGAACGCACCAACATTAGAACGATGATTAATGCAACTGCAAATCGATATGAACAGCACCCTACTGTTCTCAACCGAGAGTACCACTCATCATTGTCGACCGTTCGCCAAAATGATGCTTACAGTCATAGCACAAACTTTTAGTCATTAAACACTAATCATGATCGCATGCAGAACAACCAGGGATAGAATCAACTTGGAAGATTCATGAAGTTATTGGGAATTCAGTGCGGCTGGAACTGCAGAACTCTCACGAGGCATGTTGCGTCAGAGCAGGCCTTCATAGCCGCCATGAGATGTCCTAAGTTCTTTGTAATTTCATTCATCTGATTTGATCTCAGCAATCTATTCGTTAGTATCCTTGAAAAGCCTTCTTCACAATCTCTCTTCACTTGGATGGTAGTCTGCCAATAATTACGAGCGCATGACTTCTAAGCAAACGACAAGACGAAATAACACAAACAACAGCATGAACAGAGTCAGTGTGAATACCCCCACAATGCCCTATCATATATAACTGTAAATGAACGAGTTGTTCCCGTGTTTGAGCTGCGCACAGCGGTATCTGTGGCAACTACTGCTTCCTGTTGTGTTGTGAGGCACACCGTGAGACACCGTAAGGTAGGCATATCTGTATCATCCTGCCATGACTGTTGGTGCATAGCATTCAGCTGCACCTCACCTACGGTAAGAGTACCAAGTAGAGCATGCAAACCGTCTTCCGGTACGATGATGTCTGAGTGTTGGGTTCACACAGGATGCGCGTGAACAGAGGAAGATAGTAACCCAGTATTCATGACTTGACTAATATCTGAATTAGTGTAAACAATATCAAATTCGTGACTGGTTCAGTTACTCTAAAGGAGTTCACAGATCAACAATGAAACGTTAATAATTAAACATCATTACTCATTATCGTCAAATTTCTGTTTTTCAAAGAGGCAACACAGACGCACAACAGTCAAATCGTTACTTCATGTGTGACTCGTTTACGCTACAGCATTCAACCAGCCGCTTGTCCTGCATAACACGTTCGTCTGGCTGTTGAGCATGCACAAATCACAACACCCTATTGAAGCCTGTTGTGACATCATCAGATGAGTTCAAACACATATAAGATACCAAGCCAAATCTTCAGATGGCACGACTGTCAAAATGATTTCCACATTCATTATTTTACCACTGCTGCTAGTCACCTGTTATCGTTGTATACTAAAGTTTGTTCGTTAAGCACTGGACAGATTGGTAAGGTAAGGTTCTGTTCTGTAATCTAACCATTTAACCATTTCCTCAAGGTTTTTCTTTTCAGTTGTCTTCTCACAGCTTCAGAATACCCAACTGCACCCTTCGACAGACATCCTTTATTCCCACATAAATTCCGATTAACTCTACTCGTAAGGTTACCGATAAGCCACCGATTTACTTGCGGTATAGACGGTACAGATGCAGAATGTTTGCCCCAGTCGTGCATACATACGAGAAATACATAGCTAAGCTAGGTACGAACTCCACTCTGTCAAGTTTCAAAGTCAATTAAAATAGAAGAAAGCTTGACGGATCAGAGTCAATATCTTGAACACACACCAGTCCAAGTAAGGTATGAAACGATGAACCCAAATGCAGCCACAGTGAACCCATTGCTTCAAATGACTTACTGGTTCTGCACCGATATTTAAAGGGGGTGGACAACCTCTTCTCGGATCATCCTCCTCTTTTGGAGTACCCACACAATCTTGCATTTCGTGACCTATCTGACCACATAGGTCGCAAGGTTTTGGCTGATTCGGTTTGAACTCCTCGCGAATAATGGTGAAATAGGGTTCGTGCGTGGCCAGACCCAACATGATCAAATCTGCATCTGCGCCACACAAGCAGTGCCGAGTGTTTGCATCGTGATCAGGAGAGCAGCGCTGGCGCCGAATGAAATCCATTATCTTGTGTTCACCCTCACCAGGCACATTTGCATCACTGAGAAACACCTGAGGCGGTAGGGAAAGAATGATTAATTAATACCACAGGGAGTGACTTATGTGTAAACATTCTGTTCACAGATTTTGTGATGAGACCAACGTACGACATTTAGTGAGACAGAGTGAGAATTCAGAGCCCGTAAATTTGTTTACTACAAACACTTCAATTACTGTTTGGAAGTTTCCTCACACGAGGGTAGTCGAGTACAAATTTGATAATAGTTGACGCAGACAAAATCATATGAAACTGAAGGTATTAAGCACCACATTGATTGCATAAAGACAGAGATCAACATAGCATTTGGGTTGTGTTGCATCTTCGAATACGAATAAATGAAACTGCCCAGATGAACAGAAGTGATTCAGCAGGCTGGTCCGAGAGAAAAATGCTCTGAGAGGGTAGATTATGATTGTCAATGTGTAACAGAGAATGTTTTGTCAACTAAACGATCAACCCACCACCGATATACGTAGGTCAGGAGGCGGAACGGTAGATCAGATTAAACGTCTTTAACCCCGGTAATTTTGACGGTCTCAAACAAAGTGCACTTGTATAGTTAATGTCCTTGATATGCTCTACATCAGTTAGCCAACAAGCATTCATCGAGTTATCAGCGCCTAACCTGACGATCACACACATCCCAAAGTGGTTCAGCAATTCGTTCTCGACTACTGTTTTGGTGAATTGCCCGTCCAATATCTGACTAAGAACGACTCCACAACCGGACTGACTGGGGAACCAGAAAAGGATAAACAACCACTCACCATACCTTGGTAATTTAGACGGCAAGAAAGTGAAGCTTCGCAAGACCATCATTTATCACAAGCCCACATACACAGCTATAAATCTGCGTACCCCGAACAAGCTTACAGTAGTATGGTGAGTTCAGTATGTAATGAGCTACAAATCCGTAGATGGAAGTAAGTGGACAATAGAGATTGTAATAAATAGACCAAATGGTCGGGCTAGTGAACAAAGGTTACCAAATGATAAGTAGGTACAACTATTATTTCAAACACAAAAAAGATGTCATAATCCACTCACAGTGTCTTCAATGAAGTAGACGGCAGCTTTGTGTTTCAAAGAGACTAGTGCTGAATTAACAATACACACACATCAACATCTGAGAGTCTCATCGGATGGAACTGCGGTTCGGGCCACCGTTCACCTCAGCAGTGGCGTCGGATATTTCATAACGAAAATTCCAGCAAACGGACCGTATTTTATATATATATATATATATATATATATATATATAGTATTTAAAAGGGATACACACTGAGTAGTGAACGATTTATTGTGACGTTTCAAATCCACACTAGGATCCGTTATCAAACAAATAAATGTTTTAGAATTAGATTGTTCTGCCGTACACCGTGTTCGCCTGCCAGTCTTTCGTTTCAACGTCAACGATGCTGACGTAGTGGCTGTCTATATCTACGTGTCGATTGAACGAATTCCGCGAATAGAGAGCCTCCAGTACAAGCCGTTCCCCTTTCATCTTTGCCCGTGCGACCACTTTCGCATGATCTATGTTGACCTCGTGACCTGTGTCCTGCGCGGAGTGCCACAATGGTAATCTAGGGTCGGCTCATCGGGCCGCTAATTCCGTGTTCCTGCACGCGTGTGCGCAGCTGTTTGCCTGTCTCTCCCACATACTGTTGGTCACACCCGAGACATGGAATCGCGTATACCACGCCAGACTGTTCGTGTGGTTCTACACGATCTTTAGCGTTCACCAAAGCTGAACGGAATGTTGAGTTTGGCTTGTGTGATATTTGGATGTCCAGTGGTTGGAGCATCTTTTGTACTGCTTCAGAGGTGTCGTGAATAAATGACACTGTCGTTCGCGTTTTGGGTTCTGCATGTTCAGTTCTCGTGGACCCTCTGATAGATGCCTTTATGAAGCTATTGGGGTACCCACTGGAAGTGAACAGTTTGAACAGGTGCTTTCATTCTTGTCTTCTGACTTCAGTTGAGTCACAGTGCGTGTCTACACGTCGAAATAATGATCGCACACAGCTTTCAAGTTTACGGGCCAGATGTTTGCTATCGAACCTGAGAATGACATC
>LOND01000104.1:58911-71103 GCA_014220965.1 Paragonimus kellicotti | reverse complement strand
GAGGAGATTTTTATGGCTCTATCCGCCAAAAATTTAACCAAGTTTTGTTTGTATTTTAAGTTGGTGAAACTATAAAACTTACTGTACTGGCCTGACCAAGTAGTCTTACGATAGACAGAGCGTTTCGAACTTCCGTCAATCCTTCTACTCAGAGAGACATCCAGGAAATGGAAAGACCCATCTGACTCCAGTTCTGAGGTGGAACTTGTCAGTGGATGTGCGCAACTGAAGTCCTTCGAAATATCAGCTATACTGACAGATAAATCTGTGAGGTGCTGAATGTTCGAATAGCAGTAAAGTTATTTCTAATACATTCATTTTGACAGCTTTGTTCCGCTAAATCAAAAGCGAAACCTCATACGATGTCTGACAAGTAGGGCGTTAAAGATCTGCACCCGCGACACTTTACAAGCTGAGCTAGATTTCCTACAAGAAGTGTTCTTGCAGAATGGATACCCAATGCGTTTCATTCAGAAGACAATGTAGACGGTAGAGCCGAAACCCAAGTAACCCACTGCGAACAAAAAACTTGCACTTATCAGTCTCCCATTTAAGTGAAATCCCATGACCGACAAACTTCCATGTTCTACAACCAGCTGTTGTGTGTACTCATTTGTTTGCTCGTGTCGAGCATCATACATTGGTCGTACTACAAGGCGATTGTCTGACAGAGTGCGTGAACATCATCCTGCGTGGTTGAACAGTGGTGTGATTAAAACGATTTCAAGCGCGATTGTTGCTCATTTGATTGACTCTAATCATTCTGTCAGTAAGAAGGACGCTTTTCAGATTGTCTACCGAGTGCCAAGGAATCGATCAAAAATGGTGAGATTTCGAATGTTGACCGTTGCCGAGGCCATTAGTATCCGATTACGCAACCCTGACCTCTGCGCACAGAAGTTCATCTTGACACTTAATCTCCCCGGGTCCAAAATCAATCAAGGCCACGATTTGGAACAATGATGGCGTAAGTGGTGACAAACGCACCGTCTATAACCTCGATTAACCGTTTTCTCATTCACCCTAGTTACTGTTTTTCGTATTTACTGTCATAATTAGCCTGACGATCAAACACAGAAAACAAGTATTGTTCGCTACTTTGTCGTTCTCACGAGTTATTTGCGTCTCCGTTGCCAGTGCTTTATACTATTCTTTCGTCATTTTGTTACACTTAGCACTAAATGCAAGAATCGCTCGCATTTTGCAAACAGTCTGCTCTGTCGAACAACACTATTCCAGCACCTTTGTCCGGTCGTGTTAATAGTATATCCTGCCGATCCCGAAGTGCACGCAACGCTTCATGATGTCTACCAGTTACTGGTCCTTTATAATACATGGGACTACGTCGGTACTGATAACACAGGCTAACCAGCTCAGCCTTGAACTGTTCCTTTGAGGTGGCAACTAATTGACTAGTTTGACAATAAAAATTCTCAAATTGAACTTCCAGCTCTAATTGATCACAATGACGACGTGGAATGCAAAATTTCGGTCCTAATGATAAAACCTCTAGTTGCGTAGTATTCAGAGGAACAGAAGAAAAGTTATGGACATACCGTTCAGGTTGGGTCGGGAAAGACGTATGCGGTTTCTTGTCTTCCAATGCGCGGACAAGTTTCTGTCGTTTCCTCTCTGCTCGTTTATCCACGACTGAGCTCACAAAATTACGAAACAACAAACGCTTCTCTTTTAAGTCATCCAGCACGTGTGTTCGTTGAGCAATATTCCTCTCTAGCTGTGTGATCTTCGACTTCACCGTGTCTATCTGACTGCAAGCGTGACGTTTCAGTGACACCCCATCCGGACGAATACGGCTTCTACGTAATGTTATCCAGTAACATTTAGGATACGTGTTAGTTCGTACACAGTCATTCAAAAATTCGATTTCAATGTTTGCCTCAGCAAGCCTGATTACAAAGCTTAGTAATCGATTTAGCTGCTTCACTAGCAGCGGGTCGTTGCGGCGTTTGATTATTTCGAAAATTCCCATTGAGTCATAGAACACGAAGTACATTAGTTACAACCATGTGAAACGCGAGTGTAGTGTGTGGAGATTATCGTACACCAGAGCACATCAATTCTACACAACGTAAAAATTAGAAACCTTCACAAGAAATCGGGGGAAGACCGGGTACTTGCAACGTTACACAAAGTGGCATGGTGAACCATGAGTCCACACCAACAAGCCAAGAAGATAACTGACATGAAATCATCCTTCCAAGGAGATAAGACGCTTATGCGAACAGTTCAGAGCATTTTCCTGATTCCGGAAAGTCAACTGAAACCACAAGACAAGATCGTCTTCAATCAAAAGATGCCAACCAATTAGCAATCAATCAAACTGTGCAGACAAATTCCTATTTAATCACGCAGAAGATTGTTGTCGGTGAGCATCATCACTTTAAACAAATATCCTGACCAAATATCTGAAGCACTGGCCGATTGTGCACGATCCACAATACGCCAAAAAAAGTCAACAACAGACTACAGTCTACCAGTAACGTATGTATCTCCGATCTGACGAGACCCACCAGAATGCTATTCTACTGTGACCATGGGTGTCACGTGGAAGCGGGAACAATCATCTAAATGAACATGAAGTCCGTATTTCATAAATAAAAAGGTAACTTATATCAGCCATATCTCCAACCACTCACCAGTAATGAAAATGTGACTCGACAGGTTTGATGATTTCTGTGTATTCAACTAGTTGTGAGGTTGCCGACATTTATGTCCCGTTTAGAGATGATGGGACAACCTTGGCACTACTTACAGGTGAATGAAGCTGAGCGTAAACATATGATTATTCAGTTGTGCCCAGTGTGCGGTTGATGACGCAGTGGTCAACACAGACTGCTCATGAAAGCATAGTCGGAGTTTTAGTCCCGGCAGTGGCAAGGATATACACTACTGACGAGTTCTAATGAGAGCAAAACTCGAGTCTAGTGCTTATTTCGAAATGGGGCCGACTGGAAAGTCTATGGGTATGCGACAGTTGTGATCAAAAGTGGATGACTTATATGAAAATCAAAATCCGCCACCACTCATTAGTAATCAAAATACCGCTAACAAGTCAATGATTTCTGTGATTTCAACTTGGAGAGAAGTCCTAGTCGAGGGGTCATCGATTGGAGTTAACAGACAGTAACTGTGTCTCCTCTCGAGGCGATCGGGCAATCTGATCATTACTCACAAGCGAATGTGGCTGAGCGTTCACATATGATAATTCGGTCGTGCCTAATGTGAGGTCAATGGCGCAGTGGTCAACACGGTTGCCTCATGAAAGCGTGGCCGGAGTTCTAGTCCCGGCCGTGGCAAGGATATGCACTACTGACGAGCTCTAATGAGAGCGAAACTCGAGTCTAGTGCTTCCGTTCGAAAGTATCGGTATCGTATGATTTCTTGCTCAGTCGGTAGAACATCTGAGCACGTTTCTGGTTAGAGACGCTATCCGAGATGGCAGCGTGTCGCAGTCAATGGCGTACCTGCATCCATACCATTTCTAGTTCTTCGCTTAGACTTCTTTAATTTTCAACCTTCTTAGTAACGTTTTCTTCTAGGATATTCCACGTCACTGTTGAGGTGAGCGGCAGCCCGAGCCACAGTACCTTTTGGTCAGGCTCATGGCTGTTATGATGATGATGATGATGATGATGTGTTAGTCAAACCAACAGTAACTCACGCCACGTAGACCAATAAGCGGAGGTCTGATGAACTACAGCCTCATGGTCATTCCATGTAACAACGATTAATGTGCACACCTTCTCTTTCAGAGGAAACAGATAAATGCCAACTAGATTAGGACCAAATGGACCCCCAGCTACATTGTTAATCTACCTGAAACCTTGTTCTTGGAAATACAACCTGACATTAGCGCTGTATCAGTATGAGGCGTTCGAGTTCAGTATGCGGCAAACCGGTGTTCTGCCGCCTCCCCACAAAGTAAGCCAGAGTTATTTACTGTTCTTATAATGGAAAATGGACGATGCTATATCCAGGGTAACCAAATGACACTGCTTGATATATAACTTACGAATTCGCCTCTGTAATTTAAACGTAATTTAATCAAAGGTAACTTATATCTTGAGTATGGCCTTTAGAAATGATTCTTGCATTGGATTCAACAGCTTCGTCAGTCATTTTGCTAAGCAACGGCGGAGTGAACTGATCATGAATGAAATCAGCCCAAGAGCACCTTGGGTTTGTGAACCTTGAGTGGATAGCATATTTGCGATGTCTAATTCTCCCAAAGTTAGCATTTGCGCCATTGTCTCGTTAACGTACCCGCCTTCTACAAGAACTAACACCAGTTCAACAGACTACGACTGCTTCAAAGGCTCAACGAAAGTAATTAGCATTTGTGAATGGGCGTCATTCAGTAAGCTTTGAAAACCAGATCAAAAGGCCGAAGCATTCAAAATCGTTTGCCAGAAGAGCACTCGGATTCGCTACGGTTTTTGTGATCCACATATGGAGGCCCCATGCGCCAGCAAAGAAACAATTACTTTTGAACATGAGATTACCGTGATTATCCGTGGAACATGTGTGCACCTGTTTTGCACTTATACATAACGGACCTCGAATTATGATATACACTGATTAACGCCGCTGTATGAACCCGATAAGATGCGGAAAAAACATGTAGAGCGATACACCACCCTGGTGTTAGATGCGTTTCACAGGGTATCAAACGACAGGAAATACTGTAGAATCGAATCCATAGTTGTTCGAAGTTCTGAGCGGAAAATAAGAGACAGGCGACAGAGTTGATTGAGCTGGATTTATACATAAATGTGCCCTACACACACGTTACACACAGGGATGAGCATAAGTATGAAAGTACGTGCGGTGCACGAATGGAACAAACAAAAGTTGATCAACACAACATACTATGATATTCTTCCAACCCGGGTCGCTGTTTAATCGATCGTATATGTAGTAGCGCAATGCCACAGCCAAACGTGCCATGAAGGGTGTTCCCGGTGTGATACAGTTTGAATCGAAGTGCTCCGACTCCTCTTTGCCCGGTGGTAGGTGCGCTCCGCGTGCAAGCAGTTCGTGCCGCAGACGATCAACAGTCATCTGCTTTTCTTTGGCCTCCTTGGCGGCACGAAAACGTCTAGATCTTTGCTGATTCATTTTGGCTCGAGGCGCCACACCATCGATGGCCATGTACAGAATGCGCCGGGGACGAATTATGGCAAAGAGACGGTCTATATACTCAAAAATGGCCACAAACATCTCCGCTTCGTTCTTGGGAGCAGCCTTATTTTCTGGGTGTGTACATGGATGAATGATCCCATTCATATCCAGATAGAGATTGTCAAACTCTTCGCCGTTTGGGTTAGGTTCAGTGGTATCCACCGGTCCACGAGTACCTCGATTGTCGATTATCGGTCCACGTTTCTCCACGCAGTGACTCACAATCGATGGGTACTTCATACTAAGCCATCGGAAGAAGGCTGGAACACCCATAAGTTCGAATGAAGAGCTGCGGGAATCGAGATAAGAAGGAGATTTCGATGGAAGACTCAGAGAAAAATATAACACAAAAAGTGATGAAGGGAACATACATAATAAAAAGAATTTCAATCGGTCAAGACAATTTTAGAAGCTAGTGCCGTAACTTTCGAGAAATTTCCTTCACCTTGTTCATTAGATGACAATATGCAATTGATAGCAAGCCAGATGGCATCTGATTTTATAGAGAGATAAGAAAAGGCACCCGCTCCTGTGCGTGAAAACAGTTTTGCGTCACAGCCAGATTACCATGGTTCGAACTAGGCCGCTGTAGTGACTTCGACAATCTGACTATCAATGCCGCCTGGTAAGTTGTTTTTACAACCACCTTGCTTAATTTACAATCGACGACGTTGCAGCTGTGAACGGGCGATTTCCGAACAAGTGGAAAAACGAAGCGTGCACAAAAAACAACGATTAAGTCTAGGTGGTTGCCAAAAATGAGCGACAGTTTGCGATGCAGTGGAGGTCAACAAAAAGTGGCAAAGAGATAACCGAGTAAAGTCTAGTGGTGAGTTGTACAAAGCGGTCACTAGGTCACACACCACAGTTCTTTGTGTCTCCAGGCGGAACTTGATACCCAAAGACTGAAACAAAGACGACCACAACAGAGGTGCATCACCATCAGTACAACGTGCTCGGACATGAGACGAACCGCCCATAATCACTTATTTCTTGGAGTACGAAGACCAGACACAACGAAACTGGACCTTGACGTGAGAGGATGGCTTGTGCAGCTCGATGACATTAGGCTGAACTGTATAACGATAACTTCTGATACTTCCCGGTCGTTTATGCCGCGGAAGGGGGTTGACTTGAGGGACCCCACCCCGAGTCTCTGACTCAAAAGTCTGACCTGCGAGACAACAGGATACAGGGTTTTCTTGGGGACCCTACCCGGAGCCAATGACTCAAAAGTCTGACTCACTTGGCAGTGGGGCTTGCCTAGCCCGAGGGCGCAGTGAATAAGACATTGATGTCTGATTCTGAGCACTGCTGCGCGCAGTGGATGTACTCAAAGCTACATCGGGCTTTTGGGTGATAGATGTTTTTCGACCGTATTGGATAATACGCCGGCGGTCACGGTCAACCGTTGGGCGATCGGAGTGCTTTGTTTGAGGGTACCTTTTCTAACCCCCTTCTTCCTGATACGGAAGACAGCAGTGCCGCAACTATAAAAATAGTTCTGCTGTATGCCCATAGGATCGTGCCTCACTACCTAAGCACTCCTACGCGGTCAGTAGTGCGACATACAATCCTATGAGTGTAACTGCTTTTCGTCTGGCTGCTCCCCTTTGGCCTGTCTGACAGGGTTGAACCTGGAAGGACCGGAGTCCTAGTCAGCATAGCCCGCCGGATCAAAACAGCACACAAGCCCGACCACCTCGTCAAGGCAGCAGTATAGGTCAAACTGCTGGTTAGAGACGCTATCCGAGATGGCAGCGTGTCGCAGTCAATGGCGTACCTGCATCCATACCATTTCTAGTTCTTCGCTTAGACTTCTTTATTAATTTTCAACCTTCTTAGTAACGTTTTCTTCTAGGATATTCCACGTCACTGTTGAGGTGAGCGGCAGCCCGAGCCACAGTACCTTTTGGTCAGGCTCATGGCTGTTATGATGATGATGCTGAACTGGATGGTGTGTTAGTCAAACCAACAGTAACTCACGCCACGTAGACCAATAAGCGGAGGTCTGATGAACTACAGTCTCATGGTCATTCATGTTGGGAATTTGAATAAGTGCTAGAACAGTGGTACTAGTTCTAGTGCACTGCCATCCACTCGCATTTGAACAAAAATTGGTCGAAGACCCTAACAGGTCTGCCATATAGGTCGGGCGTCCTGGTAGTATCTCAACCGACACAATATCATGAATACTTGCAACATTATTAATTCCATGTTGCATTGGCCTGTCTCGCAGTATAAACCTGTTGCATAAAGGATGAGGAACAGGTGAAAAGGTTTCTCTGCTGACCCCTACTCCTATCCAACCCAGTTCTCCGGACACTCCCAACATTCACTGCTGGTAATTATTCTGCAGAACTTCCAACAGATATAGCTAGCCAAAGTAACACTGTGCCAGTAAGTACGATCTCTCATAATCCAACCACCGGATACTTTCGTCACTTGCAAAGGTCCAGAATGCGAATTAATATAGACACTCTCGACGTTTAGATTCTGAATCAGACAGTATACGGCCAAAAATATGAGAACAGGGAAGAGAAGCATACTGATAAGATGAGAAAAGATATGTAAGGACAAAAAAATACATCGATGCACACAAAAATCCTAAAAATGAGTGCCACTGAGTTATATTATCCGCCATATCAGGGGGTGTTTATCATCCATCGGACCTCAGCCAGAAGGCCGGGAGCACTTCACTGGAGCGAACATCACAACGAGTGCCTTTATACACCGGACTCAAGTCACACATTGATCACCAGCCTGCCGTTCCCAGCCTAACCCATCATTCGAAAAAAAGAGCAGTGTGGCAAGCGATGGGTTGGCAAGCCAAGCCAACGAAACTCGTGAGAATAAATCAGTATGCCCGGGAGTTGACAGGATCGATGCGGACCGGAGACACGTCAGCAAACTTCGCCATTGTTGACGCGGTGTACCAACCACACACTGCTACTGTCTCGGACACACCAATGGTCGAAAATTGACAATGTGAGAACATTTACCGAGTGGAAGGGCCAGATTTTGTAGTCCTATATTAGGACCGCTCTTACAATGGTGGCGTACACTCAGCATTTCATAGGGAGATTGAGATCATCATCAACATCATGGACAGCAGTACATCAGTGGTTCACACTTATGCTTAACTGTCACAACCACCAAAAAGAAAAAACCTTTACAGAAAGAGAAGGGACTTAACCATTAGAAATAGCTTTACCGCTATTCAAACATTGCAAACAAACAACCGAGCTGTAAGTGAAAGTAAGGCGTCATCAGCAAGACAGCTTCCTTACGGCTTTCACTGCCCCGCATCATTAAGTGCACTCACTTCACAGACAACTCGGCCAAACAACGACAACATTCACGCCACTGAGCTCGATTAGCCGCCATCTCACCTAACGTCTCAAGCCACCGACTCTGTGAGTCGCGAGGGCCCCAGCCCGGGAGACGAACCCGACCTACAGTGACCAACCCCTTCGTGAACGATTTCATTTGTCTACGCCATCTGTCCACCTCGCACCTTGCGCCAGTCGGCCGCAGCGTCGGCAAACAGTGCTCGGATGTGGACAGACGACTAGCTGGCATCCTTAGTACATGACCTAACCATCTAAGTCTGTGCAAATGTAAGGATTGAACGAAAGAACTCGTTTGACAATCACTACCAAATACCCGCTTCCTAACCTCCTCGTTGGTGCCACCCGATACGAGCGATCGAACGCAGACATCGGTGGTCAAATACCTGAAGACGGTTCACGTCCTCTACCCTGAGCGGCCAGGTTTCGCTGCCGTAAAGTAATACAGCCCTCACTGTTGTTTGATATACGCGACCCTTAAGCTTCAGAGAAATACCTCTCTGTCGCCATAGGTGTCTCAGATTAGCGAACACCGCCCTAGCCTTGGAAATACGCGCTTCTATTTCATTCCCTACACCTCCGCCGCCACCGCTGATGCAGCTTCCCAGGTATACAAACCGGTCAACAACCTCCATTATCAAGGCAATTGTAGGGCTCAGCGATGACTGAAGTGCAGGTACGATGCAACCATCCGTCACATATGTCGCATTGTAAAATCTGAGTCCGCTTCCCCATGCTCCTTGCACATCTCAGGCATTGCGGGGACTCCTCCACAGAGACGAACGTCATCATCTGTCAACCTTGACAGAAAGTGTCACCAGTTGGTCGAACACATAAATAACCAGATTTGATGGGGGAGTTAATATTGACTTAGCTCCCTATGCTCGTTTAGTCATCGACATTTTGAAAGAACCACACCACCCGGGAAAATGCAAGGACACGGAACTAATTAGTTTCGGAGACTGCATCTTACAATAATGTAACAGGTGTAGTCGAGGTGTAGCAATTTTAAGCGATTTGTTCGCAGTTTCGAGGTTGGGGACCCAATTCACCCGGATCCAGTCAGTTTGTCCGTTTCGATGTCAGCGGTTTTCTGTTGACCTGAAAGGCAGTCATTGAAAACTGGGATGTAGCACCGCTCTTGGGGGTTACGGAGAGCACCAGGAACAGAGTAAACTACCAATATAACAGCACATTGCAAAACACTTATCTAACAATTCCTTAAGTATGTGAGAATCTAAGAAAGATTTTGTAACGGTCCCTAGGAGAGCAGCTAACTTTCTCTGTTGTATATCAAGCAGTCTTGCTTGTGAGTACTATACTACCCACAAGCGAGACTGCCAACGGGAGACCTTCAAGAAACTGCTCCGTTAACAACTTCCGTCGTGGTTCCTGTTCCAGTCATGGTAATGCCCTGTCCAGCAAATTTGCAGAGTGGCAGTGAACACGGATGGATCCGCTCCTTGTCCAAGCCTGGCCACCTTGAACCGCCGCATGGCCTCCTGGCGGTCGGCCGGGCTGTCAAACGCAGCCACCAGCGCCTCCTTCGCAGCGGCCCACTCCACCTTCGCAGGGCCTCTTCGCGCTGCGTCCAGTACCGCCTTCGCCCTGCCCTTCACCAGCGTCCGCAGGGCAGCCAGCTTCCCACGGTCGGTCTTGACTCCGACCACTTCGGCCACGTCCTCGAAGTCCTCCAGGAACGTCCGGACGTCTCCATCTTCGAACGGCTGCGGCCAGGGTATCTTCATCCTCACGTTCGTCACGGCACCAATTGTTGTGACCGCAGAAGGCGTTCGGTCAGTCAAGTTGTCTATTACACGAACTCCCGTACAGATCATTTTAAAACACGCGACCACGCACAAACCGACGCACTTGCACGGCTGATGTGCATTCACCAACACTGGGTAGCATTACGTCGTAATTTACCCTGGTGGCACTTCTCTCATAGATGTGTACACACTATTCCGATAGTCGCTTCTGGTCCGTCGTCTTCCTGGCGTTGAGGCTTGCCTCTTTGTTCCCGAATGTCGCTTGTGAGTAGTATACTACTCACAACGAAACTGCCTGTTATAAAACACCTCTAATGAGGGTTGTTCCAGCGGCTGATAACCTCATAAGGGAAGAACCGTTGTGTAATATCCCTCAACTACAGGACGTTTCTTGGGGATTACATTAAATACTAGGAACAGAGTGAGATTACTCGCATAAAGACGTCTTAAATAAGTGAGAATCGAGCGGCGTTTTCAGGTGATCTCTAAAAGAACCGCTAATGATGTGAGAAAGAAGGATGTTCCAGTGGTTAATAATTCTATAAGAAAAGAACTCTTGCCCAAAGAAGGAGCGAGAACAAAGTTTGAAAAAGCTTCCTGTTATGTCCTAACCGGCCGCCATCATTAGTTGTGATAAAAAATTGCTGAACGGGACCTACTCTTCTCAGGCGGCATTTCTTTGGCATGTGACTGGTCTGGTAGCCGCATGCCGGACACACTCAACAGCAACCATGTCTTTTTTCAGACAGGTATCTACGACCTGATTACCTCACTCGAGCAGCGGTCTAATATGAACCCCGTGGAGCGATTAAAATGCCTTCTTGTCTATGCGAAGGAAAGTGCGCCGAGTCATCCAAAGAGCTAAAAATCCCGTTTTAGCCGCCATCTCGTGGTGACGCACGAAAGATAGTTTAGGCGACATCCTGGCAAATTAGATTTTTCTTCAGATTTGTGTTGCCTACTCTGTTGAACACACTGTGGATCACGAAGGCATTGCCAGAGCCCCCACCGAGCGACATCTGCGCGCACTTAGTGCTGATAAGAGACTCCAATCGTCCGATCAGCGTTTAATCGCGTCAAGATCAATCTGCAATGCGCTGGGATCACTAGCATTCTAGATTTTTGGGTCGTTGGCGCATAGGAGGATGTTGATGAACATATTGTTCGGAAGGTTTTTGATGTATGTAAGAAAACAAAGGAGGGTTCAGCACTGACCCGTGAGGAGCCCTCGTAGCTATCATTGGGGAAGACGAAAAGTCTGCTGTTGTTCTAACGCTAAAAGTTCTATTATCAAAAAAGAGGCAATTCAGCGAAAAACCTCTTCGTTGAACACCAAAGGCTTCCAGAGTGTGCTGAGGGGATCGTATCAGATAGGATCAAAGTTAAGCAGAGGACGGTCATTGCGCACAAGTTGCGGCCTGATGCTCACTCTGCCTATCAAACGGCTCCTACCAGAGATTGCAAGGTCAATCAGCGAGGAAATCTGACCAGAACGATGTCGCGTCGTGGCGTAGACATGCTGCGTCTACGCTTTTCGTCATATCAGCATCGACAAGGAAGTCGAGAATCCACTTTTACTGCCCTGGTGAGAAACTAATGTCTAGATTGTCTTGGGTGCTTTAAGGTAACCTTTAATAAGTGGCATGAGTAGGACCTTGCCATAATATTCCACGGCGTGGACCGTGCTATTTTAATCCGCAGGCCTTTCTCATCATGGAGTGCGAGGCAATCTTCTTCAACGGCTTGAGTCACATATTGGTACTCATCTATACAGCAGACGCACAAACGGTGCATTTTCTACTTGCATGCCTTGCCTCAGTGGGGCGGCCGAAGTTTTCGTTCTTCAACCGCCCCTATATTTGCTACGCGCA
>LOND01000104.1:43700-58811 GCA_014220965.1 Paragonimus kellicotti | reverse complement strand
TTAGCGGAAAACCTCTTCGTTGAACACCAAAGGCTCCCAGAGTGTGCTGAGGGGATCGCATGGGACACGGTCGAAAGTCTTGGCGAAGTCAAAGGAGATAACACATGAGATGAGGCCAATGTTTTTAGCCTCCGTCAAATAATCCATGAAAATAGACATATTTGTTATGCGTGGTCGGTTATGAAGGAAGTCATGTCGGGTAGAAGGGAAAAACGGTTTGTTGAGAAGTGGTTGAGGAACGGGCGCTATATAAAGTGTTTCATTATCTTGCACGGAGTGCTAGCAAGTCTATTCGGCTGATAGCTAGCTGGAGAGTGCCGGTCGCCTGTTTTAAATACGTTTGTGGCTGTCGATTCTTTCCATGCAATAGAAAGAACGTTAGGTCAGCGTGTCCGTTTAGTCAGTTCGTGAAGAGGTCCTGCCATTTTGATAATCGTCACTCTTTTGATAATTTTGCGCGCTGGGTCTCATCAGGACCCGTTTCATTGCATGGCAACCTCGAATGGATGGCCTTCAACATTTACCACAAAACTCAGCGGTAAAGAGTGGTTGCCGAAAGTCCTGTAGCAGTAGAATAAAGGTTTCAGTTCGGCGGTGCGACGTTGTAGACTGCCAAACAGCACTCCCTTAATAATTTGGCCATACCCAGGGAGCCGGATGAAGTCTATCCGTCAGGCAGTTGGAAAGAAGGAGCCGATGGTTAATTCATTCCTAATTGTCGCGTATGCTTAAATAAGAAATTCTTGTTCCCGCGAGCTCTGAGGAGGACCTTTTCTTGTACGAGTTTGGTGTGTTCACGGATTTCCCGCCTACACCTATTTCGAACAATGTGGAACGCACTTGTGTTCTTTGGGTTTTCCTCCAGCTCATGCTTCGCGGAGGTGACAAAGTCCGCGCGTAATGAGTGAAGGATGGGAGAAGTTGCACGGTTTCCACGGTTCAAATGAGTCGTCCGCTTTTTGCACCGCACCTTCAAGAAACAACAGTTCTGGTTCACGGAATCGTCATGAAGAAGAATTGAATTCAGGTTACTTCTCATGCCGTCAGAATGAACCCGACTGAAACGTTGAACTGTGACGTTTTGCTGGATGTTGTAACCGGTATCAGATAGGATCAAAAGTTAAGCAGAGGACGGTCATTGCGCACAAGTTGCGGTCTGATGCTCACTCTGCCTATCAAACGGCTCCTACCAGAGATTGCAAGGTCAATCAGCGAGGAAATCTGACCAGAACGATGTCGCGTCGTGGCGTAGACATGCTGCGTCTACGCTTTTCGTCATATCAGCATCGACAAGGAAGTCGAGAATCCACTTTTACTGCCCTGGTGAGAAACTAATGTCTAGATTGTCTTGGGTGCTTTAAGGTAACCTTTAATAAGTGGATGAGTAGGACCTTGCCATAATATTCCACGGCGTGGACCGTGCTATTTTAATCCGCAGGCCTTCTCATCATGGAGTGCGAGGCAATCTTCTTCAACGGCTTGAGTCACATATTGGTACTCATCTATACAGCAGACGCACAAACGGTGCATTTTCTACTTGCATGCCTTGCCTCAGTGGGGCGGCCGAAGTTTTCGTTCTTCAACCGCCCCTATATTTGCTACGCGTCAACGACTCTCCTCTTTTGATCGCTTCCCCATTATTACCATTTGCTCACAACGTCAAATTTGGCGTGCCGCGAACACTAGTACCGATTCACTTATCACACAACGGAACCTTAAAATTCCATTCGATTGGTCTTGAGTAGAGCAACCGGACTTTACTGTTGGTGAGTGTGAGGTCGTACACATTCGTACCCCTGTGAACACTAGGTATCATCTTAACAGGTACCTGCTTAAGGCGGTCCTTATCGAGAAGGACCTGGGAACCATTGTTTTCCATACTCAGTCGAGCTATGCCAACGCCAAATCAAATATAAGAATGGTCAGCAATACCCTCCCGTCACTGAAACCTTCCCGGTCAGTTCAACCCTACTTGGTTTCAGCTTCCTTATAACAGTTTTGTTTGACCGCAACTGGTGGGTGGAGCTGTGATCCTGACGCCATCTCTTAGAAAGGACAACTTGCTCTTGGAGACTGTGCAAAGTCGTGTCATTAATGTAGTCCGTGGACTGAAAACCAAACCGTGTGAAGAAAGACTGATACATCTGAACATGTACTGTTTGCAATATCGTCGGCTTGAAGGTGGTTTGGTGTTCACCTTTTTGATAACAAACACCGGCGTCAGTTTGTGTCGAAGAAGGAAAATAGCACGACTAGCAGGAGCCACAGTCTAAAACTAGAGGTTCAACACGCAGACGTAGCTTCTTCTTATTCGCACGCTTGAAAAGCCTGGAAGTGTTTTATCTGGACCATGGTGTTTCCGATAGCACAATGGCAACATTCAGGGCTCTCCTTTGTGAACGGATCGACGCCAGTCAATCTCTGCACCAAACAGTCTGTGTTTTCCCCCCTCCCCCTTCCAGGTTTCCCGGCAGCCACGTATCTGGGCCAGACGCGGGAAGCACCGGCGGAAGAGGACAACGACTGATTGTAAGGCACTTGTTTTCGCTGTCTTGTAAACACCTCTCATCACGTTACCGCGCTCCCATTTTTGCATGCGTTACAGAGTAAACCCTACGTAGTAACTTGTATGCTGAGTTGGTTGATCGTGATTACGGCCTCCAACTCACCAGTTTTGTGACTAACTTCCGTACTTGCCGCTTTGGCACGTGGACATTCCGTCCTTTGAACGGTGAATTAATATTGCTTGCATGAGTCCACGGTGCTACACCTCGTTTTCAACTTCTGCCTTTCGAGAAAAACGGACGTCCGCCAGATACTGAGCAATAAAAACACACCAGATCCGAGTACACTTGGCCCCTGTCTCGAAATCGTGTATCAGTCGCTGGATGGTTGAATCATTCCACTTCCAAACATAATCGCCGTGGTAGGGAGTTTCTCATGGCCGTGCGCTTCACCGAATGTGTCAACACTTCCATTTTTCAAAGCGACAAGCATGTTCGTACTCGTCCTTTTTGTCCGCCTGATAACTGATGCCATTCTGAACTAACCCCCCTCGAGAAAAGTTGGCTGTTGTGTTTATCTACTCATTTTTCGGGTCATTGGGTATACTGAAAAGTAAAAACAAAAAAACGAAAAACGTTTGTTTTCACACTCATTTATGCTCTTTCTGGTTATCTGAAGTATTATCAAATGCACAACCCAACGGCGGTGTTCGGGACCAGCCTCTCATGTATGCTAACCATTTTATTTCTTGGCTCTATCACCTCTAGACTGGGCCGCAAGAAGCCAACTTCGGAGGCAGTGATACCAGAATTTGCAATGGCCACGAGGTTGTTGACTGTTTTATAATTGTTAGTATTCAGATACGTCGAAGGTGAGTTATACCTTTCCGCATGTTGTGTGAGTACTGCACTAGGGTTTTCCGTAGTTCCAGACGGTCCAAAAATGGTGCGTGGAGAGACAACTGCAGGTTATCCATCGTACAGCACTGGGCAAACATCCCCCTTTCCTTCCAAGAACTTTCAGGGTCGGCCAACCTGTTGCAGTCGAGAAGAAGTGTACCGAAAACAAAACTAGCCGACCGACGCAACGGTCATCGTCGACTGACACTTCCCAGAAATTCAACAATCCCTATCTAATGACAACAACCTCCATGCGCATCACCCTGTACTCGTGATCAGCAAAAAGACGTATTTTTTCGAATCGCTAGACCACTGCAATTGCAAATCGAGAACCTTCAGCCAATTGGCGGGTAAATTTGATCTCTACGAAAACAGATTTATGGGGCACTGTTAATCCTGGACGTCTGGTGGTTCTTCGGGCAACGCTTAGTCTATTCTTAACGTCTGTCGACAGGGTAGACCTAGAATAATAGCGTCTGTAATGCAGCCAGCGTTTATGAACTCTGAGCCCGCTGAGCAACCAACTCAGCTTCAAGAAAGAGGGCGGTCTCTGCAACAACAAACACAGTGTTTGCGATGGGCATCTCTCGATGCTCTAACCGTACCTCCGAGTCTGACAGGGCAAAGACAGATGTCGACAAGAATCTAGTTAACCAACTCCTTCTCTTCGTATGCGCTTAGGGTAATTCCAACACCGGCTTGGCCAGCGGCGTGAGCTACAGGGTCTCCAAACATGCCGCATGATGAAACGGCTGAAGGAGAGCAACGATATAGCATTGACGTAGAATCCGAAAGCCGGGTTTCAGAGACACAACAGATAACGATGGCGTGCAAAAGCTGCCTGCTTCGCTGTGTTTTAATACTAAGGGTGGCAAGCTTAAATGGTGTTCGGGAGGCGGGTATGAGCTTGTCTATTTCAGTCAAAGGAACCTTGATGTTTGGTATGCTATCATTTTGGCATTGATTTCCATCGCCAGCGGCCAACGCAGTAAGTCTGTGATGTGTACGCGGAGACGGTATTGGGCGGTCACCAAGCAGAGTTTGAGGAAAGAGAACAAATTTGTTTGGTGAGGTAAAATGTGATACTGGAACAAAGCTGGACGCCAACATCTCGGCAAAAATTGGCAACAGGAAGACAAGAAAAAATTCATAATTGATGTGCGTTCACAGGTTCATAATTATGGCGTGATTAGATTTTTATGTGAACAGTCTTGTGCCATTCACGTAGGCTTCTCTACTATTGATGAGTCACTTTTCAAGACGACCATTTAACAGTTTTGATGCTTTCAGTAGTCGTTAAATGTCGATATCGGTGCTTTTGATTCGGAAATCCAGGTACCAATGGGCTAGACTGATGAGTTGACTATATCGTATAATTCGTCTAATTTTACGATCTGTTTAGTCGCCATATACCTTCGGAAATATGATGTCAGATAGTCGCAGTGATACCGCATTACGTACACCACCAGATGCCACCTATCTTATAATGTTCTGGATTACAACGAAGAAAATTCCGTTGTCAACCCAAGGCTGGTAATTTTATTCAAGTTTGAAAACTTTCTGTAGAATCACAGTTTATTTCCTTGTGTTAGAAGGCTCCTTATGGTTGACAAGCTTTTGATGTGGACCTCTGAAACTTTACGGTCAAGCCTATATTCGGAGCGGGCGACCGGCGCTATAGTACTAGCTGCCTGTAGTGACCTGGAGATAACCCCGGTCTGCCTGCTGTACGATGTGTAAAATTCTTCCCAAAATCATAGTTCACATTGTACATAGGATCTTAAGGATCTTTGTCTGCCGTCTGCTTGCTGCATGCGATCGCGTTTGTTTGTTTGCATGCTTGTCGATCTATGCGCGCCAATGGCGTCATACAACAATTCTGGCTTGCTCGCGCGCTTCGTTCTTGGGAGCAGCCTTATTTTCTGGGTGTGTACATGGATGAATGATCCCATTCATATCCAGATAGAGATTGTCAAACTCTTCGCCGTTTGGGTTAGGTTCAGTGGTATCCACCGGTCCACGAGTACCTCGATTGTCGATTATCGGTCCACGTTTCTCCACGCAGTGACTCACAATCGATGGGTACTTCATACTAAGCCATCGGAAGAAGGCTGGAACACCCATAAGTTCGAATGAAGAGCTGCGGGAATCGAGATAAGAAGGAGATTTCGATGGAAGACTCAGAGAAAAATATAACACAAAAAGTGATGAAGGGAACATACATAATAAAAAGAATTTCAATCGGTCAAGACAATTTTAGAAGCTAGTGCCGTAACTTTCGAGAAATTTCCTTCACCTTGTTCATTAGATGACAATATGCAATTGATAGCAAGCCAGATGGCATCTGATTTTATAGAGAGATAAGAAAAGGCACCCGCTCCTGTGCGTGAAAACAGTTTTGCGTCACAGCCAGATTACCATGGTTCGAACTAGGCCGCTGTAGTGACTTCGACAATCTGACTATCAATGCCGCCTGGTAAGTTGTTTTTACAACCACCTTGCTTAATTTACAATCGACGACGTTGCAGCTGTGAACGGGCGATTTCCGAACAAGTGGAAAAACGAAGCGTGCACAAAAAACAACGATTAAGTCTAGGTGGTTGCCAAAAATGAGCGACAGTTTGCGATGCAGTGGAGGTCAACAAAAAGTGGCAAAGAGATAACCGAGTAAAGTCTAGTGGTGAGTTGTACAAAGCGGTCACTAGGTCACACACCACAGTTCTTTGTGTCTCCAGGCGGAACTTGATACCCAAAGACTGAAACAAAGACGACCACAACAGAGGTGCATCACCATCAGTACAACGTGCTCGGACATGAGACGAACCGCCCATAATCACTTATTTCTTGGAGTACGAAGACCAGACACAACGAAACTGGACCTTGACGTGAGAGGATGGCTTGTGCAGCTCGATGACATTAGGCTGAACTGTATAACGATAACTTCTGATACTTCCCGGTCGTTTATGCCGCGGAAGGGGGTTGACTTGAGGGACCCCACCCCGAGTCTCTGACTCAAAAGTCTGACCTGCGAGACAACAGGATACAGGGTTTTCTTGGGGGACCCTACCCGGAGCCAATGACTCAAAAGTCTGACTCACTTGGCAGTGAGGGGCTTGCCTAGCCCGAGGGCGCAGTGAATAAGACATTGATGTCTGATTCTGAGCACTGCTGCGCGCAGTGGATGTACTCGAAGCTACATCGGGCTTTTGGGTGATAGATGTTTTTCGACCGTATTGGATAATACGCCGGCGGTCACGGTCAACCGTTGGGCGATCGGAGTGCTCTTTGTTTGAGGGTACCTTTTCTAACCCCCTTCTTCCTGATACGGAAGACAGCAGTGCCGCAACTATAAAAATAGTTCTGCTGTATGCCCATAGGATCGTGCCTCACTACCTAAGCACTCCTACGCGGTCAGTAGTGCGACATACAATCCTATGAGTGTAACTGCTTTTCGTCTGGCTGCTCCCCTTTGGCCTGTCTGACAGGGTTGAACCTGGAAGGACCGGAGTCCTAGTCAGCATAGCCCGCCGGATCAAAACAGCACACAAGCCCGACCACCTCGTCAAGGTAGCAGTATAGGTCAAACTGCTGGTTAGAGACGCTATCCGAGATGGCAGCGTGTCGCAGTCAATGGCGTACCTGCATCCATACCATTTCTAGTTCTTCGCTTAGACTTCTTAATTTTCAACCTTCTTAGTAACGTTTTCTTCTAGGATATTCCACGTCACTGTTGAGGTGAGCGGCAGCCCGAGCCACAGTACCTTTTGGTCAGGCTCATGGCTGATATGATGATGTGATGAATGGATGGTGTGTTAGTCAAACCAACAGTAACTCACGCCACGTAGACCAATAAGCGGAGGTCTGATGAACTACAGTCTCATGGTCATTCATGTTGGGAATTTGAATAAGTGCTAGAACAGTGGTACTAGTTCTAGTGCACTGCCATCCACTCGCATTTGAACAAAAATTGGTCGAAGACCCTAACAGGTCTGCCATATAGGTCGGGCGTCCTGGTAGTATCTCAACCGACACAATATCATGAATACTTGCAACATTATTAATTCCATGTTGCATTGGCTGTCTCGCAGTATAAACCTGTTGCATAAAGGATGAGGAACAGGTGAAAAGGTTTCTCTGCTGACCCCTACTCCTATCCAACCCAGTTCTCCGGACACTCCCAACATTCACTGCTGGTAATTATTCTGCAGAACTTCCAACAGATATAGCTAGCCAAAGTAACACTGTGCCAGTAAGTACGATCTCTCATAATCCAACCACCGGATACTTTCGTCACTTGCAAAGGTCCAGAATGCGAATTAATATAGACACTCTCGACGTTTAGATTCTGAATCAGACAGTATACGGCCAAAAATATGAGAACAGGGAAGAGAAGCATACTGATAAGATGAGAAAAGATATGTAAGGACAAAAAAATACATCGATGCACACAAAAATCCTAAAAATGAGTGCCACTGAGTTATAGTATCCGCCATATCAGGGGGTGTTTATCATCCATCGGACCTCAGCCAGAAGGCCGGGAGCACTTCATTGGAGCGAACATCACAACGAGTGCCTTTATACACCGGACTCAAGTCACACATTGATCACCAGCCTGCCGTTCCCAGCCTAACCCATCATTCGAAAAAAAGAGCAGTGTGGCAAGCGATGGGTTGGCAAGCCAAGCCAACGAAACTCGTGAGAATAAATCAGTATGCCCGGGAGTTGACAGGATCGATGCGGACCGGAGACACGTCAGCAAACTTCGCCATTGTTGACGCGGTGTACCAACCACACACTGCTACTGTCTCGGACACACCAATGGTCGAAAATTGACAATGTGAGAACATTTACCGAGTGGAAGGGCCAGATTTTGTAGTCCTATATTAGGACCGCTCTTACAATGGTGGCGTACACTCAGCATTTCATAGGGAGATTGAGATCATCATCAACATCATGGACAGCAGTACATCAGTGGTTCACACTTATGCTTAACTGTCACAACCACCAAAAAGAAAAAACCTTTACAGAAAGAGAAGGGACTTAACCATTAGAAATAGCTTTACCGCTATCAAACATTCAGCACCAAACAACCGAGCTAAGTGAAAGTAAGGCGTCATCAGCAAGACAGCTTCCTTACGGCTTTCACTGCCCCGCATCATTAAGTGCACTCACTTCACAGACAACTCGGCCAAACAACGACAACATTCACGCCACTGAGCTCGATTAGCCGCCATCTCACCTAACGTCTCAAGCCACCGACTCTGTGAGTCGCGAGGGCCCCAGCCCGGGAGACGAACCCGACCTACAGTGACCAACCCCTTCGTGAACGATTTCATTTGTCTACAGGTCATCATCTGTCCACCTCGCACCTTGCGCCAGTCGGCCGCAGCGTCGGCAAACAGTGCTCGGTGTGGCAACACGACTAGCTGGCATCCTTAGTACATGACCCAACCATCTAAGTCTGTGCAAATGTAGTGACTGAACAAAAGAACTCGTTGACAATCACTAACAAATAACCGCTTTCTAACCCCCTTGTTGGTACTACCCGATACGAGCGATCGAACGCAGACATCGGTGGTCAAATACCTGAAGACGGTTCACGTCCTCTACCCTGAGCGGCCAGGTTTCGCTGCCGTAAAGTAATACAGCCCTCACTGTTGTTTGATATACACGACCCTTAAGCTTCAGAAATACCTCTCTCGCCAAGGTGTCTCAGATTAGCGAACACCGCCCTAGCCTTGGAAATACGCGCTTCTATTTCATTCCCTACACCTCCGCCGCCACCGCTGATGCAGCTTCCCAGGTATACAAACCGGTCAACAATCTCCATGACTTCATTATCTAACATTAAATCTACGTAATCACAGCAATCTTGCAGAAGCACTTTGCATTTTGAGGCTGCAAAGCGCATTCCGAAGTACTTAGCAGAACGCGAAATAGCGTCCAGTGTTGTTTGTGCCGCTTGAAAGTTGTCAAACAGCAATATCGTCAGCATAATCAAGATCAGTCAGTCTTTCACCAGGTAGGAGGTCCACGCCGGCATCTTGTGAGTGCCGCAGACAGTCCTCCATTATTTCGTCTATGACGAAATTGAACAAAAATGGCGAAAGGGGACAGCCTTGACGTACGCCGCTCCTGGTGCTGAAACTGTCAGACAGTTCACCGTAAACCCTAACCTGAGCTGAAGTATGGGAATAAAGCGCCGACAGTATGTTCACATACTTAGTCGGTACACCCCTACGTTTAAGCGACTCTAAAAGTGTAGATCGGTCCACCGAATCAAACGCACCTTTATAGTCGAGGAAATACGGCGATTGTTGGCCGGCGGTACACATGACGCTGCTCCAGAATTTGACGAAGGGTGAAAATGTGATCTATACAACCCCGCCCAGGGCGAAACCCAGCCTGTTCTTCCCTAATGTTTACTTCCCGAACTGCAGTGAGTCGACGAAGTATAATTGATGCCAGAACCCTTGAAATGACTGGGGTCAAACTAATCCCTCTATGGTTTTCGCAAGAGCTCCTTTCTTAAATATGGGAACTATTATCGAGTGACCCCAGCACGGAGGGATGGTCTCCGTCGTCCACACAAGTTGAAACAACTGAGTCAATGCCTCTACTAACGCCTCTCCACCTTCTTTGAAAAGTGCCGGCACGAGATCATCTGGGCCAGCAGCCCTATTACGATTGAGAGCCGAAAGGCAATTGCGAACCTCAGTCTCAGTGGGTGGTTCCAAATCTACCGACCAGGGTGCTACATCACAAGTTTGTGGCGGCAACACAATAGAAGCAGGAGGCCAACTAAATTGACCCTCAAAGTGTTCCGCCCAACGCTCTAACCTTCTGGACTTATTACAGATTAGTGTGCCATCTACCTCGCTGATAGCTTCACTGACAGACGGTCGCCTGGGACCAGTGGCACGGATCAGCTTAAACAGTTTACCGATGTTCCCTGAGGCAAATGCGGTTTCCATTTCCTTAACTTTTTCCACTAACCAAGCCTCACGATCAGCCTTTAGACTACGTTTCAGTTTCCTACGGATATCTCTTCTAGACTTGTTATGTGAACTACCAGGAAGGAACCTTCCGTCTGGCTTCTAACAACTCCAGGGATTTCTCTGAAATCCAATGTTTGTTTACCCATGTACCCCTGTGCCGCATGCTACAGTACCTGCTTTCTGAATGGCCTGTGAGATTTGAGTCCAGCAGCTATTAGGGTCTTCGGAGTGAGTACCACTAAGGCAGCTTTCTAAGCTGGTTTGGTAATTATGCCTTAACCGATGGTAAAGCCAGTTTCTCAACAGCTAATCGTTGCTGTCGGTGGGGTCGTTGCCCAGCAAAAGTAAGAACAAAACGACAACGTACCAACGCATGATCTGAATCCAAGTACGTGCTCCAATAAGAACGACAGTCTTGAATGGAACCCCGCCACCTATAACTAACGGCTATGTGGTCTATCTGAGACCAGGCCTGATTCGGAGAAGGCGGGCGCCAAGTATAGCATTGACGTGCACGATGCCTAAAACCAGTACTGGCTAAAAATAGATTATGCTCAGCGCACAGCTGCAACAATCGCCCACCATTATCTGATCGATGTGATGCTATCCCAAACCTACCACCTAAACGAGATTCGGCTTCACCAAGGCGACCGACCTGGGCATTCATATCTCCGGCCAGAACGACTATATCAGAGCCACGTGTCGACCGAAGGAGAGTGGCCAGATCCGAGTAAAATGCGTCCTTGACGCCGATGTCACTACAGTCAGTAGGAGCATAAGCAGACACAATGAATAAATTTCTGAAAGTTTTGCGTCTAGAGCTGGTTTTAACAGAACCTGCCAAGCGGACGGCACAAGTCTACTGTTAACAGGAATCCAATCTACTAATGCGGCTGCGTCGTGCTGAGGACTATACCTACTCCAGCCTGACCTGTAACCCGAAGTGTATAACCAGTATCGGGTAGACAATGTGGGTGCTGTTAGTTCCATACGTTGACTACTGTCCTGGATTCTAGTCTCCGAGATACAGCAGACATCGACATGCAACGAGTCTAACGTTCGTGCGAGAGCGGCTTGCTGACCTATCTGTTTTAGCGTGCGAACGTTGAAGGCACCTATATTAATTCGCATTCTAGGTCTAAGCAAGGGACGAGGGAGGCCTGAAGCTGAAAGGCAAGAGACGGAACTTACCGGCTCAGTGTTACTACAGTTAGCTACATCTGTTGTGGGACCTGTAGAGTAATTATCAGAAATGGAGGTGGGGAGGGGCCTGAAGCAGCTACCTGTTAAGATGATACCTAGTGTTCACAGGGGTACGAATGTGTACGACCTCACACTCACCAACAGTAAAGTCCGGTTGCTCTACTCAAGACCAATCGAATGGAATTTTAAGGTTCCGTTGTGTGATAAGTGAATCGGTACTAGTGTTCGCGGCACGCCAAATTTGACGTTGTGAGCAAATGGTAATAATGGGGAAGCGATCAAAAGAGGAGAGTCGTTGACGCGTAGCAAATATAGGGGCGGTTGAAGAACGAAAACTTCGGCCGCCCCACTGAGGCAAGGCATGCAAGTAGAAAATGCACCGTTTGTGCGTCTGCTGTATAGATGAGTACCAATATGTGACTCAAGCCGTTGAAGAAGATTGCCTCGCACTCCATGATGAGAAGGCCTGCGGATTAAAATAGCACGGTCCACGCCGTGGAACATTATGGCAAGGTCCTACTCATCCACTTATTAAAGGTTACCTTAAAGCACCCAAGACAATCTAGACATTAGTTTCTCACCAGGGCAGTGAAAGTGGATTCTCGACTTCCTTACTCGACGTTGATACGACGGAGAGCGTGGACACAGCATGTCAACGCCCCGACGCGACATCGTCCTGGTCAGATTTCCTCGCTGATTGACCTTGCAATCTCTGGTAGGAGCCGTTTGATAGGCAGAGTGAGCATCAGGACCGCAACTTGTGCGCAATGACCGTCCTCTGCTTAACTTTTGATCCTATCTGATACCGGTTACAACATCCAGCAAAACGTCCACAGTTCAACGTTTCAGTCGGGTTCATTCTGACGGCATGAGAAGTAACCTGAATTCAATTCTTCTTCATGACGATTCCGTGAACCAGAACTGTTGTGCGTTTGAAGGTGCGGTGCAAAAAGCGGACGACTCATTTGAACCGTGGAAACCGTGCAACTTCTCCCATCCTTCACTCATTACGCGCGGACTTTGTCACCTCCGCGAAGCATGAGCTGGAGGAAAACCCAAAGAACACAAGTGCGTTCCACATTGTTCGAAAGTAGGTGTAGGCGGGAAATCCGTGAACACACCAAACTCGTACAAGAAAAGGTCCTCCTCAGAGCTCGCGGGAACAAGAATTTCTTATTTAAGCATATGCGACGATTAAGAAAGAATAAACCCTCGGCTCCTTCTTTCCAACTGCCTGACGGATAGACTTCATCCGGCTCCCTGGGTATGGCCAAATTATTAAGGGAGTGCTGTTTGGCAGTCTACAACGTCGCACCGCCGAACTGAAACCTTATTCTACTGCTACAGGACTTTCGGCAACCACTCTTTACCGCTGAGTTTTGTGGTAAATGTTGAAGGCCATCCATTCGAGGTTGCCATGCAATGAAACGGGTCCTGATGAGACCCAGCGCAAAATTATCAAAAGAGTGACGATTATCAAAATGGCAGGACCTCTTCACGAACTGACTAAACGGACACGCTGACCTAACGTTCTTTCTATTGCATGGAAAGAATCGACAGCCACAAACGTATTTAAAACAGGCGACCGGCACTCTCCAGCTAGCTATCAGCCGAATAGACTTGCTAGCACTCCGTGCAAGATAATGAAACACTTTATATAGCGCCCGTTCCTCAACCACTTCTCAACAAACCGTTTTTCCCTTCTACCCGACATGACTTCCTTCATAACCGGACCATGCATAACAAATATGCTTATTTTCATGGATAGTCTGACGGAGGCTAAAGACAATGGCCTCATCTCAGATGTTATCTTCTTTGACTTCGCCAAGGACTTTCGACCGTGTCCCATGCGATCCCCTCAGCACACTCTGGAAGCCTTTGGTGTTCAACGAAGATGTTTTTCGCTGAATTGCCTTTTGTATGTTTTCTAATTTTTCGTCCGCCCATATTCTCCGAGTTGAGATCCCGGAATACACTTCCCAGGAACTCCGAGCTTGTCAGACCATGGGTCATCTATAAGGCCTGATGTTAGTAATTGTTCCGCACCGGACGACCGCTGTACGGGAGCTCCCACGTGCTGGCACAAGCACAGCTCGTCAACGACCAGTCGAAGCAGTGTCTCTGAAAAACGGTCTGAACCACTAGTGCATGCTTGTGTTCTCCAGTTGATGTAGGTGCGTTGAAGTCTCCCAATATCAAGCAGTGGTTAGTTGCTCCAAATATCCTTAAATCGTCTAACAGTTGAGATGGAAACGATCCAGGGGAGCGATAAATAACACCGAGCATGATAGAGCTGTTCGGTGTTAACTTTATCTTGCACCGCGGGCGCTCTTACTTACCGTCAGCGTCGGCTCTCGCGAGCAAATTAGTAGCAGGAATGTTATCGAGAATAAGAAGCTTAACCTCGGCCTACTTGCCCACCATTAACATTAGAGCAATCCGGATGGAAGGAAGTGTGTTCGTGGAGGGACGCATCAGCATCCGTTAATTTCTCTGGCTGCCAAGTCTCAGCAAGTGGAGTTATTACCCCTAGACCGTTTCTCCACATCGTCCGTCCCGTTTAGGAGGCTTTGAACGTACGATTACACCACGCTCGTCCGATCAAAGCTTGCCTCTCTGCCTCTGGAAGACAGAGCGTCGGGAAGCATTACCAAAAACTCTGTTGTTCCTCCTTGCCCAGAGGGAACAGAAAGAACAGTGGAAACACAGGAGGTTTCCACTGGACTTGAGACCTACTCTTCTTAACCCAAATACTTTGGATGAACAGGTCGGATTCCTTTCTATCTTTTCTATCATGCACCTTCTTCAGGGCCGACTGCGGACGTTCACGATCCTCTGGGGTCAGGTCTCTCGTTATGCGCGCGTCCACACAGCGCGCTTTTGACGACCGCTACAGAAGCAGTCGAAATTCTGATGCACTTCCAGAACAACTTTCAGTGGCCTCCGTGACGTAGTAATATCGTCCACGTTCTGGCCAAGGCGAAACGCCTGCATCTACCTGCATACAGCAGGGTGGATAGGCGAAAACATGCTACTGCTGACCCCTCCCCCACTGTCCTATCAAATTTAGCTCTCAGGCCCCTCCCGACCTCCATTTCTGATAATTACTCTACAGGTCCCACAACAGATGTAGCTAACTGTAGTAACACTGAGCCGGTAAGTTCCGTCTCTTGCCTTTCAGCTTCAGGCCTCCCTCGTCCCTTGCTTAGACCTAGAATGCGAATTAATATAGGTGCCTTCAACGTTCGCACGCTAAAACAGATAGGTCAGCAAGCCGCTCTCGCACGAACGTTAGACTCGTTGCATGTCGATGTCTGCTGTATCTCGGAGACTAGAATCCAGGACAGTAGTCAACGTATGGAACCAACAGCACCCGCATTGTCTACCTGATACTGGGGTGACTGCACAGCCGTTGTTACAGGTCAAGCTGGGGTAGGTATAGTCCTCAGCACGACGGCCTCAGCCGCATTAATTGATTGGATTCCTGTTAGCAGTAGACTTTGTGC
>LOND01000104.1:21254-31452 GCA_014220965.1 Paragonimus kellicotti | reverse complement strand
ACCATCAGATGGGCGCAAAGGAGATTTAGGACTCTTGGGATGATAAAAAGAACCTTTCCCCGCATAGACAGGCATGCCTTTCAGTCGCTCTACGGGGTCTACATACGACCACTGCTTGAGTATGCTAATCAAGTCGTATACACCGGCTTGAAAAAGGACATACCATCGAACGTGTCCAGCGAGTAGCCACTAAAATGGTCACTGGCTTGCGGCATTTCTCCTACGAGTCTCGTCTTGAAATTCTTGATCTTTACCCACTTGAGTTTCGAAGACTCCGCGGTGACTTAATCCTTACGCACTTTTTCTTTAGCACAGGACTAGTGCAGCGATTCTTTACCCCAGTAGTCGATAACAGTCGGAGGGGTCACAACAAGAAGCTCCATAAGCTTCGACCCCGAAACTTTCCTTAGCAGAACATTCGTACTATTACCAGGGTTATATCTGATGGCACTGGAAACGACCTTCCATTAGAGGTTGTTAGCTGCTCTTCTAGGGGACCGTTTCAAAGTGTTATTAGATTCTCATTTACTTAAAACAAAATGTTAAATTAGTATTTTATTCTTTTCTATTAGAAAAGTGTTTTTACAATGTTCTCGGGGTATTCTCTGTAACCACCAAGAGCGGTGCTACACCCAGTTTTCAATGACTGCCTTTCAGGTCAACAGAAAACCGCTGACATCGAAACGGACAAACTGACTGGATCCGGGTGAATTGGGTTTTCAACCTCGAACCCGTGAACAAATCGCTGAGATCGCTGGAATTCCAGCCGAACTGCTTACGACCTTAAGTGACTGTTTCCGTCCACTGACTGCTCGAACAATCACCCAGTGTTCTTCTGGGACATCACATACAGTCAGTATATCAATCCTTCTTTGACCGATCTCTGGAACTCGATTGCCCTTAACTGCTGCCATCGCTCGTTCACATCTGGCAAGGGAGCCGCCTGTCCAAAAGGCAAATCGTTTGTGGTGTACACCTTAGCGGCCTCAGAGGTTTCATTTGCAGACAGCGGAAATAAATCGAGCTTCGCTTTGGCACACTTGAAGTTGAGTGCGCCACCGAGTGTCATTAATGTCAGGTGAGATTGAACTGTAGCAATTTGGTGTCTATCAATGAAATTGTTTTTGACAAAGGTTGTGTCTGAAACGATGTCAAAAAAAGCGAGTTCTGTCAATGTCCGCTGAAGTCTCCACATAAACAGGAACCACCCGAAGTCTTGCGCACTTGCTATCGGAGGTCGTTGTCGTACAGGACTCCACTGTTACTGCACGGGGGTTGTCGTTTTCCGTCCGTTGGGGTTGCAGCAGTCGGTGACGCCGATCTTGGCAACCGTCTTCACTATACATTTTTATTCGGCGGTCGAAACCCTATGTGACACATTGAGGCACACGAAAAAACTGGTCCAGCCGGCGCGCATCAGACCACCCAGTAGTAATCAAACTCAACAAACCCGGGCATCCTACAAGGCTGTGTGCAATTCCGCACACACCACAATAAAAAAGGCACGACTCTGTGGTAGCAAAATTCGGTTTTCACTGGGTGCCTTTTGAATCTCGCTCTCTATTTACACTTAGATAAGTCTTATTATGGACATCATGACTACTCTCTGCAACTTATCCGCAGCTGTCTTGTGCCATACTACCGCATTGCGAAACAGACTGTGTGAGCCCGGCAAACGTCAGTTGTGTCTTCGCGAGCTTATCTGGGCTACCTAATGGGCTGGGGTAGCCCCTTCACGTTCTGTTCCAATTCACCCAAATAATTCAAATAAGCTCTGTAGTCCACCTATTCAAGAGCAACACTGCAAATCTTTGTGCGAACGGAACTCGTGTCATTCTATCAACAGTGTTTGGAACATGTCGAGCCCCTCTTAATATCCGATCGATCCGAAACCTTGCAACATGATACAGCTATCCATGAAGGTTTGCAATACTTTTCTGACCTTCACATATGCCACGACGGTGGCAACATAATAATAATAATATATATTTCTCAACGCATTCGTGAGAGACACGCTCGGATGTGCGCGATCATGACAGATAATTACAGGCGTTACAAAACAACAAATCAACAACATTGTAAGACAAACATGAAGTCTGCTGACAAAAGAATGCATAATCAGACAGAGGTAGGTTGCGGTTTACGAAAGTTTGATACACACATCAGTAAGAGAAATAGTTCGCTCATTCCTCAGATTCTGTTCCAAAGATTAAATGTTATACTAATTTTCTCTTATACAAGGTTATGTGGGGGACGATATTTCAAATATTTCAAGGTCATGCCGGGAAATACGTGCAAATGCATCTTCGAGGGGTTCCGCCATTATTTGACATAATTGGCTACGGAAAAATTTTGAAGCAGTTCGGCTCGGGCAAGGGAGGACGGGAACTTCCAAAATCCGGCGAAGAATTGAGCAAACTCCAGCGCAGGACTTCTTCGGTTGTTCCAGAACGTCAAAAAGTTGAAAATGTCGCGAACTGCTCGGTCTTCATCTGTCTCGTGAACCCTCTCCTGAGCCCTCCCTGAAAAAATGTATGAGCTAGATTACTCGCCGACGGTAGCTTGCTAATTTAGCATCAGCACAATACTCAAACTGTTTCGTGAACTTGCAGTAACTAACCGAATCGCTGTTAAAACAGTTCAGCCCGTCTTTTGGCAAATCCGTGAAATTCGGCAAAGTTGGGGATTGGTTTCTTTACAAAATCTTCCCAGGGGACTTCAGGCATACAGAGGGCAGGATATACTTGATTTTGACAATCTGCCACGTACTATTTCCCACACAAGCTTTCAGAATTCCGTGATTCTACCAACAACCTTCTCTACTTTCGTCCCAAACCTAAATCGGAACGACAAAATTTCAGACTTCGCAAGGTGTTGTCCGGTCACCATCACTTGTTCTCTAGCTCGCAACGAAACCTTCTCCAATTTCGAATCTCTGACGGGATGCTTTTCTCAAGCTCAACAAGCGTAATGGCGGACTCAACGGTGACATTACTTCTCATGCTATCTTCGCCGTTCGATGACATGGGCCCTACCAAGAGCTACACCGAATACCAATATCACAAAACTGTGGGACGTGCTTCTTCTGTGGTATATCCTTCGGATCCTGTGTTCGTCGAGGTATTCTTAACGGATGTGGCAAAATTGTTTCACTTATGAGTGATGTTCAATCTACAATTCAGTAGTGCTTGAATCTCGATATCTCAACGCGTACCTTGCTCTACATCGAGGCTGTGTTAGCAACGCTATCCTCTCATGGAATTCTGACATCCCTCGAGAATGACGAAGTCGGACATTGTGGAAATTGCCATCGGTCCCGATAATTATGGCGTTATCGAGGCTGATCCTGCTTCTCTGGGTCAGCAATTTTTCTCTGGGTGTTCGAGCGCTTCTCCGCCAATGTGGGTTACGACAGTGCCCCGTGAACCATTCCCCATTTTGGACGAGAATCAGTCGAACACTTACACCTGTGATGGCGTTTCAACTTCTATTAACTTCTATCAAATTGGTCGACGAGGGATGAATTCTTTCATGTTTATTGCATTATTACCGTGGTAGGACGAAAGAGGCAATTAAACACTGGACGCGTTTGCTGAAAGTGATGGGGTATGCGGAGGCTGTCAGAATTATGCACCAACAATTTGGCCGTCGGCATTATATTGTGCAAGCGATGAGTAGGGAGATTTTCAGATGTACTAAATTGGTCGCTCACGATGTCGATGGTTTGCGTGGACTAGCCAGCCAAGTGGAGGGCTGTCAGGCTACGCTGATGCAGTTGGATTACAGCGCAGAAATGGGCCGCTAAATCACCCTCTTTGAAGCAGTTGGATGATGTCCTTACCGCTCACAGGGAAGTTGCACAAAGGCTGGTGAAGGCGTAACTGATTTTGGAAGGGAACTTTGGCTACCTTTAGCTACCCAGTGAGTTTTGTAGGCAAATGGTGGCGGTCAGCGCTACTGTCTGTGGACAGCTGGACGCTCGTTCAAAAAGCAGAACTAGTAACCTAACGTTCTCTGGAGCCTCAGGGGTCACGTACTCTAGGTTCAATATCGGAGTAGGTGTGCCTCATGAAGGGATGGACTTTAACTGTCCCTTACTTAAGGACAACCGCGATATATCTGACTGTGCTTGTCTTACCAGTCAGTCTTTCATGCAACGCAAAACAAAGTTGAGAGAGTGCGGGCACTATTTCGCCTGCCTGAAAGTGAACCATATGGCGGGGGTTTGAAGTGTACGGGTACGATGCGCGACATCCGCTTATGGGCGACGCCCTCACACGCTGGTTTCACGAGAATCAGTACGTAGTAAGTCGGGATGTGGAACTAAAGTCACTCTTGTGCGATGCTGCGTCCAACCTAATCGTCGTGCGTTAAGGATCCGTCCCGATACGGCTAGATATTCTTGAAGCCTGGGCGACAACGTACGCCCATTCGTATAACGGGCCAGACACTAGGTTGCCCAATGAATATGTCACATGGGCAACTGATATGCACGGGAGGCTCTGCCGGTTGACGTCTCGTACTTCACAAGGGACTTGTGCAACACCATACGATCAAGTGCCATTTAAGTTTCAATTCTTGGTTCAGCAGCATTATGTTACAGCTGATTCAGTTTATACGAAGAAACAACTGCCGCCGATCTAGGCTCATCCCGTTGAAGAGTTCGGGGTAGAAAAATACGGATTCACTTGACGGACATTTCTTTCAAAAGTGAACTGAAAACGGCGTTTGGATTCTGATAAGATGCGACATCCCTGAGGACGCATTGCATACTGGAACAGAGGTTGGGCGGTAGCAATGAGCCTCATGGTTAATAAGACCATTTTCGGTTGAAGTCTCAGAAGCCTGTATCGTACCATGCCTCTGAATGGCCAGTGCTCAAACCTCGACGGCGCACGACAAGTCTCGTTAGTCTATTTGACCGGGGGGACATGCGTTAGATTTTGCCGACGGAAGCACTTCGGAAGAAGTAGGGGTTTCGGCAGAAGAAAGGCAAGCATTTACTATGACTGAAGGCAGGTTATTACTCGGAGGTAGATCTGTCGTGGGGACAAGATGGTTGGGTATTGTGTAATAACGAAAAGATGGCCAAAAAGTGCCTCATCGCATTGCAGACAAGACTCATCCACAACTGCACTTTTGGCCCACCAGTGAGAAGCATGTCTCCAGAATCGAATGCGGCTATCGCGGGGTCTATGGGAGTATCATCAAGCCCTGGACAGGGAGATGAAACTTTCACTGCACGATCCGAACTTTTCGTTGAATACAAAAGAACAATGACGGAGTTGCCCATTTCTTGCACTTGTTAAAAGAAAACCTTGAGGTTAGACACACTCTTCGGACCAACAGTTGTGAAGACACACTGGTTGGACTAGACTACTGCCGGTTGACACTTGGTGACTACGTCACGTTAAGCTTGTTTTCTTGGCAAGGTGCGCTGGGCAAACTTCGTCGATTATACTAGGGCCACTTTGTGTATCCAAAATGAGTTCCTCTTGTTTNTCTCTCAATTATTCGTATACTTACTTTGCGCCTGGTACCTTCTTTGTTTACCTGGGAGGCGTTAATTCAATGCACGTTCGCGCTCAATGACGGTCAATCACCCTCACTAGTATTCCGTGCAAGGAAGCGGAGCGTTTGTCGAAACAAACAAACATTTTAAGGAATGATCGATTTTATTTCACACATCTTAACTTACTTCCTATCCGGTCACGCGTAACCAACACGCTTATCCCTATGGATAGCCTGAGGAAGGCCAAGGACAACGGTCTCATCTTGAATGGTAGCATCTTAGATTTCACTAGTCCTTTCAACTGTGTTCCACATGGTCATCTCACACAGACTGCGTTGAGATTGCCCGGTCTCCTCGGTAGGAGACAGTGACAAACCTGTTGACTCAAACTGAGGCTATCAAGACTAAGATTCTTCCTCAAGTTAAGACTACAGAGATCTCTGGACATATTAAAAATAATTTCAGAATTCGTGAGCAATCGGTAATTTGTATTATTGGTGACGCTTCAGTTCCGACATGGCAGCTACTTCAGACCAACAACATTTTGACTGCTGAAGAGTAGCAGTGGATTCTGGTTTATTCAAGTTGAGCGGTACTCACAATCACATAAGGGTTTCACATTCTATCGGATCTTCCAGTCAAGCTTATTTGAAAAGAACCACGTCAGTAGTGCACTTGCTTGCTACGGCAGTGATTTGAACCAGGGTCACGCTTTCATGAGGCAGCTGTGCTAACCATTGCACCATTGACATCACATGGATAAATTATGACGTGTAAACGCTCGGTCACGCACTTAATAATATCACAGAATTTCGATACTTCACAAACCTCTTCGTGGCAACTCACTGCAAAAACGGAGTTGCAAGGACCAAATAAAGTGAGCGCTTTCGAACAAAATAGTGTAACGACCAACGACCGTGTGGCTTCTCTAAGGATCCGGCTGCAATGGTGTTTTCTCGCTCTACTTGTTCTGTATGCATGATTCTGTGTACGCCTGCTATAGGAGGCCTGATATGAACTCAGTGCCACTTTCTTCAATCGTGCAACTTAATTGCACGCAGCGAGTGCTTGCCTTTTCCCAATGACCCATCTATTCTTTCACTCTTCAAGGTCGGTTGATCTGTGCCTTTTCAAGCGTTGTTTAACGCATCTCTCGCCTGGCGCGCCTTTGATTACCGCTGGGCTGGATCTCATCTCGCGTTCCCTTTCATTTTTCCTTGGTTGCTGCCGTTGGTTGTAGACTGATGAGTCCGAATCATAATCTTATTCCAGCGATTTTCCTTCAGTCACCATCACAAATTGGCGAAATCCATAAATGAGCATTCATTCTCAGCACGTCCCACTTTTAGTCCACCATTACAAATTGGTGAACATGTTTTGAACGCTTTCTTCTGGTGCATTTTACTCGCACTACCCAACAAAAATTGGGGAGTCCGTTCCTATTTTTAGGTCGCCTCGACCAGTATTAAGCATATTAATCTGACGACCTCCATTTTAAATGCGCCCATTATCGACTTCCGATAATGTCATCTATTTTATGACGTCGTTTTAAATCGTTAGTGGTCGAAGGTTCAAAGCATATCTACATATTCGCTACAACAACGACCCATTCAAGACTGATGACCTGGATCATAAGATCAGAAGCGTACAGATCACATCGTAACACAATCATCATCATCATAGCAGCCATGAGCCTGACCAAAAGGTACTGTGGCTCGGGCTGCCGCTCACCTCAACAGTGACGTGGAATATCCTAGAAGAAAACGCTACTAAGAAGGTTGAAAATTAATAGAAGTCTAAGCGGAAGAACTAGAAATGGTATGGATGCAGGTACGCCATTGACTGCTCACTTATTGAAACAACTGTAAGTTCTCTACCAGATTGTCCAAATAGTTATTGATGTATCTTGCTTATTAGCTGAGATATTCCACTTCTAATGCGTCCTAAAACTTGGTTCATTGCAGATTTCAAGGCTGAATAATAAGCTGTTGAAGATATTGACGAAGAACAGGATATTCATTTTAATACGTTGGAACTTAGTGCATCTGTCCGCAGTTTATTTTTTTCATTATAAGAATTGTTTGATCACAATGTTTTTTTTCTCGATAATTCCTAGATTTATGAATTTCGTTGCTCGTTTGTTGAAGGCAGACAGTAGCTTGCATCGTGGTTGTGTAGATTAAGCATTCAAGATAGAGGTGGCATTCAGTTAAGGCTGCGCGCGAGTTTTCTCCCGATCGCTCCCTGAGCGTTCCCAAAATGTCTCCTTGGAACACTCAGGGATCACTCTGGGGAACGCTCAGGGAACGCTCAAGGAACGCTGAGAGATCATTCAGGGAACGTTCGTGCCACAAAGGTCGTTGGATCATGAGGACTAGACTTTTTATAAAGCTGCGAACGTAAGATACGCCAGTAAACATATTCCAACGTAGGATTATGCGCAAAAACTGGACAAGTCAGTGGTATTTTCTAGTTATATTCGGCATGCATAGCCATCGGTTGCTACCACGGTTGTAAACTTTTCCATGGAATCATGACGTACGCTGGAATGCGGACGAGGTGAACCGCTGACCCGAACAACATCGAGCAGCACTCCCTGCTTAAAAGTTTGCAACGGTTCTCTGCAACTGTCCAAGTTTACTAGCGGAAGCGAACAGCGATTTCAAAGATTTCAGCGATTTGTTCACGGGTTCGAGGTTGGGGACCCAATTCACCCGGATCCAGTCAGTTTGTCCGTTTCGATGTCAGCGGTTTTCTGTTGACCTGAAAGGCAGTCATTGAAAACTGGGTGTAGCACCGCTCTTGGGGGTTACAGAGAATACCGAGAACACAGTAAAATACTAATCTAACTTCTTAAGTAAGTGAGAATCTAATAACACTTTGAAACGGTCTCCTAGAATAGCAGGTAATAACCCTGTAAGAGAAGAACTGTTGCCTAAGGAAGGTTCGGGGTCGAAGCTTATGGAGCTTCTTGTCGTGACCCCTCCGACTGTTATCAACTACTGGGGTAAAGAATTGCTGCACGAATCCTGCGCTAAAGAAAAAGTGCGTAAGGATTAAGTCACCGCGGAGTCTTCGAAACTCAAGTGGGATAAAGATCAAGAATTTCAAGACGAGACTCGTAGGAGAAATGCCGCAAGCCAGTGACCATTTTAGTGGCTACTCGCTGGACACGTTCGATGGTGAGTCCTTTTTCAAGCCGGTGTATACGACTTGATTAGCATACTCAAGCAGTGGTCGTATGTAGACCCCGTAGAGTGACTGAAAGGCATACCTGAGTTTGCAGAGGAGATCTCTTTGTATCATCCCAACGAATCCCAAATCCTTTTTGGCGGCCATCTGGTGGTGATAAGAAAAGGATAAACCGGTCGACAGCCAAATCCCTAGGTTTTTTAAGGTCTACTTTCGCGATATCTATTACACTTTGTGCACCATGTATCACGAATAGGTTCCCGGAGTCTCCTCCGAGCGACATATGTGCACACTTGCTGTCGTTTAGAGGGAGACTCCAGTCATCTGACCAGCACTTAATACGGTCAAGGTCAATCTGTAATGCACTGGGATCACATTTCCGCATCAGGTAACAAGCTAATAAAGCGGATATGTTGGTAAAAAAATTTCTGCACTCAGGATAGCTGAAGAAATCACGGTCTGCGACTAGCATTTAAGATTGAATGATGACCATCATTCACACACTGGAACACTCAGCCGTTCCCTGAGTGATCTTTGAGTGTTCCTTTTGGATCACTCACCGACATGAGATAGTTATACTTTCTTATGTAATTTTTGCAGGGATAACAGGTACTAAAAACAACGCAAACTATTTTCCTCTTTGAAAACCTGTTTTACCACTCACGTCGCTAGTGTCGAATTTGTTTAACTGAACCACTTCACCATAAATTAGCGGGGCGCCGAGTGAATATTTTCGGCCATCTTGTTTGCTTTGTTATGTCTGAAATAAGCGGTAAGGCGTTAAATAAGCCACGAGGTTGTTCGCGTGCTCACGTATACCGTTTGACTTATCATTTGATTGGGGCATGAGTTATTGATGTACCTTGCTTATTAGCTGAGATATTCCACTTCTAATACGTACTAAAAACTTGTTTTTTCAGGAAGTGGAATTTGCACAAGTTCAATGGAATTTCTGACTTATTTCGGATGCAATCATGGATGAATCTTTCATTTTCTGAAACAACTGTGAGTTCTCTACCAGATTGTCCAAATGAACTATTGATGTATCTTGCTTATTAGCTGAGATATTCCACTTCTAATGCGTACTAAAAACTTGTTTTTTCAGGAAGTGGAATTTTGCACAAGTTCAATGGGATTTCTGACTTATTTCGGATGCAATCATGGATGAATCTTTCATTTTCTGAAACAACTGTGAGTTCTCTACCAGATTGTCCAAATGAACTATTGATGTATCTTGCTTATTAGCTGAGATATTCCACTTCTAATGCGTACTAAAAACTTTTTTTTCAGGAAGTGGAATTTGCACAAGTTCAATGGATTTCTGACTTATTTCGGATGCAATCATGGATGAATCTTTCATTTTCTGAAACAACTGTGAGTTCTCTACCAGATTGTCCAAATGAACTATTGATGTATCTTGCTTATTAGCTGAGATATTCCACTTCTAATGCGTACTAAAACTTGTTTTTCCTGGTAGTGGAAATTACAACGTTG
>LOND01000103.1:206666-217266 GCA_014220965.1 Paragonimus kellicotti | reverse complement strand
GTCTATCGTCATTGGCATGTTGCTGAAGCTTTCCTTTCAGCGCCTCGGAACTCCCCTGGTGACACACGGATGCCAAGTTCGTCCGGATTTCCGCCATTTATTGTGGGCCCTCTTTAGAGCTAAACCTTGAAATTGCGCTCCGGACGATTTGTGATATGTTCAATATTGTGAAAATGCCACGTTGAATGTAGAAAATTTAGTTAACCAGATGAGATACTCGTATTAACTTTCTACCTCTGAAATAATTGCACTACTAATTTTTTCAAGTCTAATGCTTCTTTTCGAAAGGGGCCGACTGGATAGTCTATGGGAATGCGACAGCTGCGATCAATTGTGGGTGATGTTCAATCTATATGAAATCCTAATTTATCAAACGGACATATTCTGTGTTTATTATCTGGTGGACATGCCGTCTATTTATCCAGTTAATAATGTACAGTGGAAATGTCTTCCCGTGTTCAACGCACGTGAATTTTTTCAACTACGTTTTTCAGTTTTCTCTTATTACTTATACTTACGATTATTGCAAACGATTGGTGGTTGCATTACTCATCCTGGTTTTAGATGTTCACTCTGGTGAGGATTGATAACGAAAACATGACAGTGATTATCCACTCGTTCTGGATGATGCGAAACAGTTGGGTACTAATTCCTCCATACTTAAATATGGAAGGATTGAGATTATCGGTTGACTAACAGAAACCCATACCAATCGGTACAACAGCCTATCAAGTGATAAATATTCATCTCACGGATAATTTGCAGCGTTACTTCTTGATGCAACTAATTGCAGCTTCTCTTGAGGAAACTTGTGAACTGTGCCCATGTTGGTAAATATTCTCAACCTTTTGATGTCTAATAGTTCAGCATAGATCAGTAATTACCTAACTGACTTCCATCGGAACAACTGTCTCACCACTGGTGGACAGTGATACGGATAAGTCAAGTAGCCAAGTAAACACTGGCAAAAGTGTTGCTCTTATATGCAAATAATCCAAAAACTCTCTTGCGCCTCTTCAGCCAAGATATCCATTTTCTTTTGTTTAAACTGATCATGCTGGAGAAGCATTTGTGTTCAGAATTAGGCGATGTATAGTCCATGGTAAACCACTCTCAACCGAACGCGCCGATTGACGCTGTAGATATTTTCGTCAAGACATGGTTTAACAATACACATGATCGGGCGTGAGGCAGGCAGGACAGACACAAAACGGCAAAGATGAACCCCCAGCATTGTCTGAGTGTATAGACCTCACTTACACTTGATACCAAAGAATACTAGAAATTTTAATTTTGTCATTTTGATGTGATTAAGCATGTTCACTTTTCCTCGTTTTTTTTGTCGAGCACTTCAACAATAGGATTACAATGTGATAGGAATGAAAAATAGTAGCGAACGTTTCATAGGAAGTTATCCAACTGGAAATGATTTGTATTCAGTGGGTAAATCAAGATTACTTACAAACTTTACGGGTTTCTTTGCGTCAACTGTAGGTTACCAGAGCTTTGAATAAACTAACCGATAACAAATGAGTGCGCAACTTTACCATAATAAGCACATAACGCCCACGGAATACCTTCCTTCCGCTGACGGAACAAGTCGGTTTTCAGACAGTTTTGCTGACTGCTAACTTGCCCGGTCTGAAGCGGTCGTGGGATGCATTCACGCAGTTATTCTGTCTGCCGGCGGAAACTGGCTTTTTACTTGGCTTGTTGCAGACATTGTGGATTGCAGTTGAACTGAATCACAGACTGTTTTATTGCCTTTTTATAGGGGCTTTTCTAGAGGGAATGAACAGAAGCTCGCAGACACTAGCTTAGCCCTTTTTTCTTTGTGGGCATCACATGCATTACGGCTAAACCGTCTGATGATCACCCAGTGAATGCGCACGTGCGTGCGTGGGCATGTGTGCACGTTAAATTGATAATTGCAGTGCGGACAGAATTGGGCTCACAGTCAGTCTGATGAAAGCGATAATCGCGCAGCTGAGATTGCGTGTGAGGCCTGGATCGGGATTGTTGGATCACGCATTAGCTCGTGATGCTCGTAAACATCTATGTGGTCCTGAATATTGGTAGTGAGATGCGTGCGTAGGGAAGACCGTTAAAGTGCAGGATCTGCTGACCAGATTGTGGGGGATGAATGAATGTCTGTGGGTGAGCCATTAGGTTTGGCACATGGCAATCGGCCGTCACAATCTCCAGCGTCTTACCAGCGACAACAAGGACAGAAGTAGCGACAACCTAATCTTGTAACAACGCTACACTTTGAAAATGAAAAATGCATACCATACAGACTAGCCATATTGTTTAACCGATTCAACATGGTCTGCACAGTCTCTGCAGAAGGACTAAGTGAAGCAGTGTCGTCCGTATGCGGAGTATGAATCAGCTTACCGACTGGTAGAAGGTCCACCCCAAGATTCTCTGAATCTCCGGGTGCTCCATCCAGCATTTTCTCCATCGCCTAGTTGGAAAGGAAGGAGAAGATCAGACACCTCGTTTGAACACCACTGGAAGTGGAGAACGCCCATAACTGAGCACACGAGGACTCCTATGCGATCGAGGTAACTTCAGTGAGCGTGACAGGCAACCGAATCAAAGGCTGTCGTTACCGTCAAAATTACCACCACGGTACTCAGGTGACTGTCGCAAGATGAAGATGTGATCGATACGCCCTTGACTAGGCCGGGAACCTGCTTGTTCTTCTCTTACCTGGTTCACTCTGGGTTACATAAGCCGATGCAGTATGAGACCCGTGGGCATGTTGAATACGACAGAGACAAGACTAACACCTTTTTGGTTGCCACATGATGTACTAGCCTCATTTTTGAGAATGAGAATGCCGGTTGGTGAATGCCAGTCATGAGGCATCTCTTCGGCCTACCACATGAAACGGAAGATTGTGATTAGCTCAGACAACCTACTGATGCTTGTGTTAGATATGATTGACAGCGTCATGCCGTTTACGTTTGGCTAATTTTAAGTGGTTTCGGTATTGTTAACTAAGGGCGTGAAAGATTTACACGGATCGTTTCTGTTCAATCAGATATGGGTCATGGAGTCTGTTGTCGACTGTTTGTGTTGTTGATAGTAGTAACACTTTGTCATTAATTAGTCTCAACGACCGAGACTACCGCCAGTATACTCTGGGATCCATGGTCCTGTTTGAACGAGCAATTCGTAATGACGTGCACCAAGCTGTCCCACCGGATCCGTTGGTTGACGGTTTGGTAGTGAGGATACGCTTAAGCCATACGCACAATTGGACAAAAGTTGAACCAGGTATTTAGTAGGAATCAGCGCCGAAATTGGTCACGTTCTTCATTCCCGTAGATCAGTGAGAGTTGGTCCACATTTGGTGAACAGTGAAACAACCGCCTGAAGGTCACATGTAAGATCAAATGAAAAATAATAACTTGACAAAAACTGTCGTCCATCATTGAACACGCAGATGACTGACACCGACAGGCAAACAACGGTGGATTTCTCTATTCAAGTGGGACGGGTGGACAAGTAATACGTTGAATTTGGCTATGCTAAGGTCTTAAGTTCTTGGATTTGTACAGGAGATTAAAGAGTTCCTAGGAGGAGGTATAGTGCCATTTAGGACAGTAATGACCCGCACACGCGTAAGACATGTAGATTAGTCCATACAACCCTCATAGAACCGATCGACAAAGAGAGTAAAGCGGGAAAAGCATAAACTAACAACAACTGGTAGTTAGTTCTATTCTTCAACTGATACCTCTCAGAAAATATGGATGAAACGACGCTGATAGACGGCGGTTTGTTTGATTTACTATAAGTCACTAGTTGACACATTTCCAACAAATGCTTAGTCAACTAATCCTAGAGTCCACTACTGTGTTTACCTGCCACAGTACTGGACTACGGGTGGTTGCAGCTAGTCAGATTTTAATCGTGATGTTCTGCTAGTATAGTAGCCAGTACTTTCCTACGTTATTCACATGAGGCCGTTTGTCTTGCTTGAATCACACCTAGGTCATCTAAAACCATAGTGAGCGTGCAGTGGTTTGTCGCATATCTATGACCAGGTTTGCAGATCGCAGTCAATCTAGCGGCCCGAATGTTTCACCTCTACCTCCGGTTTTCACAACAGCCATCGGGCAACTGTTTGATGACTGCCATTCTCACACCTGAGAGATGTTTGAAACATTGAGTTCCCTTTATCCAGTTCATCAAGACGGCAAGAAGACATACATTGCGAGATGCAAGCATTTCGTTTATTCTCATCAGTCGATTACATAAAACATTCGGTTATATAGGTTAAGGGCGTGGCGACAAAACAATGAAATGAACGAACGTCACATGGGTGCAATCAGGGTTCACTGCCACGGTAACGAAATGGATTGCCAACGGAGGGTCAGTGTGTGACGCTTGATTAACACTGCCTCGGAGAATGCCAACAACCTAGGGTTGCGATTGCGCAATAGGACCATGAACGAAGTGACGGGGTCAACCACATGACCTGTTGCGATTAGGTGTTTCGCGATCGAAGACGCCGGATTTCTGTTCGGGTGTTGGTATACTGACCCGCGTTGAGTCACTGTTTGCTTGAAATGATGGAAGATAGACAATCGGATTGTACTGACCATTATTTGTCTTATATACGGTATATCGATGACACCATAACATTCACCGATTTCGATCATTTCATCACTCTTTTACATCAGTTTAATTCCACTCATCGAAATCTCCGTGTCACCCATGAACAAGAGTTAGATAACTCACTACCATTCTTAGACGTCCTTATTTCTAGGCGCTTAGACGGTACACTTAGCAGGTCTGTTTATCGAAAAGCCACATGGAGTGGGCAGTACCTACAATTCTCTTCATTTGTGCCCGTGGTTTACAAAAGTAGTTTAGTGCGAACGACTTTTTGTCCAGTAAAGAAATTGTGCACGGCCTACTGCCCATAGTCCGAACAGGAGCTCTTGAAGAGCGTTCTGCTTGCGAATGAAAGTCTTGAAACATTGGGTTCCCTTTAATAACTTCATCAATGCAGAAAGAAGACATATGTTGCGATATGTTAACATTTCGTTTACTCTCATCAGTCGCAAACGTAAAACATGCGAGTTATATATGACAGATATAGAAATAGACAGGGTATAGACAATCATACAGTCACACCACTTATTATGTCATCGCCATTACGGCAACCCTCATCCTTGATTGCCAGACACCTCATGATAACAGGTCACCAGTTGACCTATTTAAATCATTCAAAATATTGTTACGCCAACAGAACCCGAAGCTACTGGTCTTTAGTGAAGCCATGTGATCAGGATTCACCAGCAGACGCTATATGCACGAAAGTTAATGAAGCAACCCATAGGCTGCCGTAGTGGTGAAGACATAATACGTGTCCATACCCTGTCTATCTCTATTTGTGTCATATATAACTCGCATGTTTTACGTTTGCGACTGATGAGAGTAAACGAAATGTTAACATATCGCAACATATGTCTTCTTTCTGCATTGATGAAATGAATAGCTTGTCAAATTTATTGAAATTCGTTGCTTGGAACGAGTGGCTACCTCCCAACCACAAGTCAGCGCCGAAGAAGCAGGTTTTTATCACCTTCCTTACACAGGTGACCACAATATTACCGATGTAAGTCGAAAGTTGAAATCTGCCATTGATCGCACATATCCCGCAGCGGAATTGCGTTTGTTGCTTTCCATCTGCAGGATGAGTCTCCACGCCCCGATCGTTCTTTCTCGGAAAAATCTGCGTCACCGCAACTGCAGGTTAACTGGGAGGTGAGTGGAGGCAGATTTTGTCGCCATGCCCTTCAACCTACGTAACCGAATGTTTTATGTAATCGACTGATGCGAGTAAACGAAATGCTTGCATCTCGCATTGTATTTCTTCTTGCTGTCCTAATGACCTGAGAAATGGTTTATCCGACTTATCCGGCCTTTCGGACGACGACGACAACAACAACATTGACGACGAGCGTAGACCATACCAAACTGAATGGATCGCCCATTTACCCAGAAATAGAAGATTGACTTGCCAAAGGTGTTGTCCGTCTGAGTTCTGTGCCACAACCACGTGCTGCGGTCTTATCACTTACTTGTTACCTTATCCTTCAGTCAGCTTGACAACTGAATCTAGGCCAGCTAACTTCAGTTACTTCCTACGGTCGGCGAATCCATGTCCTGTCGATATTCAAGAGCCGGTCAACTCTCGTTTATGTCAGCTCACTCATATGTGTACATAAGCCCAGCTACCCTGTGTGTCATTGGACTTCAGAGGAATCCCCTGGGATATCTTGACTTTTTATCCGGAAACGCGGAAGTGACCTCGAGACATTCTTAATCGGAAAAGGTTTCAAATCAAGTGTACATGATCACTGGCGAACTAGTGATGCATTCGTTGCAACGCCTTAACATAAACCAGTAACGACAAATAAGTCCGTTTGGGGGTGATCGTCAAGGCGTAATATAAACTACTTATGTTTGTTTCATAAATCTAGTCACAGGTTACTTCTATCTCTCTTTCTTTCGTTTAGTTCCGATTCTTTTTGAGGCGGTATTTGGATTATTCGTGAAATTTTACTCTACTTCTTCCAGTTACTCCTAGAAACTGCGCTATCATCTGCGTCCACGTTTGAATTCTCTAAAGTGTTAACATCATCCCTTCCACCTTCTCTTTATCGATTTTGTCGCTATTTGCTGTCACTATAATTTAGATTATGTCGTTCTACAGTCTCACTTTTAATTCAGCAAAGTAGGTATCTCAATGCAGCTTGTTAATTGGTTAGCTGTGAATGGGTTCCCCACTCCACCACACGCCCTTTGCGTTTATTCCCTAAAACACCTAGGTTACTAAGAAAATTTGCGCGCTGTACACCGTTCGCTTGTTTGCTAGCATGTCATATCACTGTGTGGCGCTTATCAAGACAACATACTTTCAGCTTAATCGCTCATCGACAGTCGGTCGCTAACCTCCCTGGTTACTATTCCATTTCGGTGTCGTAAGCATCGCTAAACGAGACCCTTCGTACATATCGTTTACTAACTATTCAGTCCCCATCCCCGAAGGGTTTCTTATATACTACGTCTGGCATCACATGTACCTGTAAATAGCGACTCAGGCACGACCGAACTGTCATACCTGAATCCATTTGACCGTTAACTCGACGTTTCGCTGCGACCTTCATCGTCAAGCGCAAAGAGGCTGTTTTATCACGGACCCATTATAAAGTCCGTAATGAATACTTTAGTGGCAACCATACAAGTGTTTAGCATAGTATGAAGTGCGAGGCTTGCACACTAAGAAAACAAAAGTTGTAGGTAACGTCTGAACTGGCCAGCACAACTTGATAGCGACAAACGGCTTGTGGACCGGTGATCTTCGTTTTGGTTCAAATCTGGCTACATCATATTGCATCAATCAGTTATTGGGCTGTGAGTGCTATGGTGAGCACTCAGTGTAACGAGTGTTGCGAACATTTCAGATCAGAATTTATATCAGCCGACTACAGTCCTATATTCTGACTGTCATTGGTCAATGATCACGTTCAGAAAGTACTTGTCGTAAACTGAGGAAAGTCGTTACTGCTATCAGACTTTCATATGAGGTAGTACTCGGAGATTGTAGAGCTTTTGAGGTGAGCAGCACGAATTCACTCGAGCGATACGCATTAAGTCTGTCCAAGCAGAATCAAATTTATATCTCAGTTGCCCAGTAACGCCAGCTGAGGCCGTCTGAAAAACGAGACGATTTTAGGATTTCCGAAAACATCAAAATGGCAGTCGATGGTAGTTGGATTTCATACGGTGTTGAAGAAACTGTACAAACTGTTGATGCCGTCATCTCGGATTAGATTCAGCTGGGTTTTCGAGTAAACACAGCTGTGCAATGTTCGCACAAGGTGACAAATGAAGAGGATGTAAGCTCGTTAAAACAAATGAATCCAGTTGACGGTGAGACGGATTACAATTAATGGGATCAAGAACAATACAAGTACAATTACTGTTGTCATCTCAAAAGACGCTTGGCCTGCGAAGTTGTTTATTGCGCGAAATCCCTCATAAGTTGTCTGAAAACAAAGAACAGCGAACGCGTACAATCATTTGTATGGGTGACGTGTATCCGCACACATTGGGCAGCAGTGCATTGTCGTTCGCCTTGGTGACACGTCCCACAAAGTGTATACACACTGTTCCAATAGTCGCTTCTGGTCCGTCGTCTTCTTGGCGCTGAGACCTTCCCTTTAGTTCCGGAATACACGCAATATACCACTTACAAACGAAGGTGCATGCTATACAACATTACACACAGAATGAAATTCTAACGTAGATGTTAAATATGTTCAGTAAGTCGGTCTTGAACGTTTGATTAGACAAAAATATAAACCTATGGAAAAGAACAAGATACACCTTCTGTAGATAAATTCAACATTCTCCCAGTGCATCAGACAGACTAAGCTACTCACAGCAAGCGTTTCAATCATTTCAATAGTGCTTATGACAATGCTTCTGTCCGTGTATCGTAGCTCATCGATGACTTCTTGGTGGAACATGGGACTTACAGCAGCCTTATTTCCTGAATTTGACCTCGACGATCGTCTAATTTCATTTGCTGTGAAGGATTGCTGACTTAAGCAGATAGGAGATGGACAGTACTTGAAGTAAGACCAGCACAGCCTCCCTCAACACGAGTTCCAGAATACATTCGAAGACTGGGAAAATGTTTGGAGCGATGCGTCACCGATGTAGAGGTGTATTTAAAGAAAGTAACTCTCGTCGAGCTTCAAATAAAGCAGTTGACTGATTCCATACAATTTCGATCGTTATTGACAAAGCCTTGTTACGGCCTAGTGCTGTGCGCCGAACCGGGTGGCTAAATCCTAGCTATTCATTCACCTAGTACCTGGTCAATAGACCCCGTACTCTGACCGTCTCATCCACATCAGCTTTCGAGGCCACAGACCCACATTAGGCGCTTTACAGGTCAACGTGTGATCCTACAGTCTGGGCCCAGTCTGTACGTACAAGTTCCGCTAAACGTATGTCACCTTCACCCACTCGACGGACATCGAGCCCTTTTCCATCAACACTGCGGGTAGCAATGCCACACAGTCACGCACCAGCGCATTCACTGAGGGTTTTTATGCTTGATCCAACACGCAAATGATGCTCACACACGTAAAGACTAAGTTCGCGTCTGCGTGACACAACAGAACTTCCAAATTCCGCGTCTCGAACGTTGAACACTTCGGCGACACGCAAAGCCAACGGACACGAGGACGTGAGTTACACCACAGTTCCACATCACATCCACAAGATTCTTTCCCTTCAGCATTCCCGATAAGATTCTTCAAATACATCTGGATATTGTTATCCGCACTTTTATCAACTCGGACATTATTGTGTTTCGTACGTGATTCTCCCCTGTTGTCTATTTCTAATCAGTCTCACGACTATATCTCTTCTCCCAGTATATCCCAACTGCGTACCCTTATTTTGTTATAAGTAGTAAGTGTTAGACCGCAGTTAGTTATTTATAACTTACGCATTTTCTACCTAACAGCCCGAATTGATGGTGATCCTGCGATGCAAAATGTGACTGTCGGTGTTCCGTTCCAGCCAAAGGTTTCAACCAACACAATTCCCATAGCTTGTTAATTATTTGCAACTTAAGGCCAGCGTATACGACACTGTGTGTAATCCCGTTTGTGTTTCGCTTTTCACGAGGGAACTAAAAACCTTCAGTTGTGACATTGATTAGAATAGATGAGAGACAGTTCCCCATTTGTATACTAGAGAAACTGAAGTGTGGCTACGTGTTGCCCACCCGCATATGTTTTCATAAACCCTGTACTGGTACTGATTATGTCTGCTAGTCGCGTTTATTGTTAGTCTATGATTGTATTCGTAACCAAACCAAGTTGGGATCGATAGTTGGGGAAAAACATTTTCATTGCGCGGTAGTTTAAATAAAAAACGTCATGTGGATGTATAATTTAGTATCAACCTATCGGTCTGTCACAAAATCAATGGCCATACTAACCTCGAAGTACCATCGTGTGAATGGTTTTAAATTTGGTTTTACGGAATGAACAATGAATGGGAGTGGCGTATCTGTGTCATTCATGACGACCTGAAAAGATAGGAATTACGCAACTGAAAAGGAAGAAAAACCATACAAGTTAGCTGCCTTGGATTCGGAACCGGTTGTCGTAAATCAATTACCTAGCGCCATTGTTGCACATCTAGCTGACACCAACCATCGCATAGACATCAGCAAAGCATTCCGGGTTGTCTACAGAGTTGTCAACACAACCAAAAACAGTCCGTCAGCGCATTCTGGCGACCGCCGAATCGATTGCTATTAGATTACGCAACCCTAACCTGTGCTCTCAAAAGAAATTTGTTCAGTCCTTGCAACTGCCGTGGCCACAGATCAATCACATCCAGTCTAACCACAAACAAACATTCGACACTGACCGTGTGACGTAACATCCAGTCAACTTCATCAGAGCAGAAAGAAGACATATATTGCGATATGTTAACATTTCATTTACTCTCATCAGTCGCAAACGTAAAACATGCTAGTTATATA
>LOND01000103.1:191429-203233 GCA_014220965.1 Paragonimus kellicotti | reverse complement strand
GATGATGATGATGATGATGATGATGATGATGGTGATGATGATGTTGAGGCTACAAGATTACTACTCCTGACTGCCTGTGACAACATCCCAAGGGAGCGATCTCAGCAGTAGCACAAGAAATGCCTGGTCTGATCTGACAACAATTACCTCAGGTCAGCTACAAGGAATGAAACGTTTGCTGCTTCCACAAGGAACACAGATAATAAACAGAAAAGAGCCACGTTCCGGAGCGTTCTGTGGCAACTCGCTGAATGGCTTCAAGGAATCAGGGACGACTGATGGAACAGACAGGGTGAGCTGATGCAAAGCTACGCTGATTACCGACAACACAAGCTGTTCTACGATTCGTTAAAATCAATTTCTGGCACATCCACCAAGTCTACTAAAGCACTGGTAGACATGGACACCGGCTGTTCGTGCACCCAGCCAGAGGACATCATGAAGGTCTGGCGCAAACACTTTGGTAGCCTACTAAACCGTCCTGCTACCATTGATTGGGTGACCGTGAACAGCCTGTCGCAACAGGCCATCAAGCCTTCACTTGCTCTTGCTCCAGATTTGGTAGATTGGCAGAGGGCTATCGTAGAAATGCGAATCAGAAAGACCGCATCTGAAAAGGGATTGCTAGGGAGACTTCTAAAGAACGGTAGCCCAGTTTGGTAACGTGCTCTACTTCAGTTGTTCCACTACGTCTAAGAAAGGGAAACTGACCCCCAAGAGTTTAAGGATACCCAGACTGTACTCTTGTTTAAGCGTAAAGGAAGCGAGCAAAGCAATGACAGATAGCCTACCGTCGATCAGATGAGCTACACTGGGTAGGTTCTATCTGGAATGCTGCTAAATCGGCTCAATGCGGAAGTTTTGAAAACCAACGTTTTCCAGTAGCAGTGTGGATTTTGGAGGAGTCGCACTACAGTTCACTTGATGTTTACTACTCGACAAATCCAGGAGTTTTGTCAGCGCAATCAGCCGTTGCATACTGTCGTTCTGAATTTCACTAGGGCGTTTGATTCCGTGAGCCGTAAGACATTGTGTATGTCCAGGATGTCCAGTTAAGTTCACCGGTTTCATTAATGTGTTACACGTTGATAAGAAGACGAAGATGCCATCATGTGGATCGACCTCTGATGAGCTCGGCATTGTTACTAGCATGAAGCAGGGCTGGGTCTAAACCCCATCCTCATTCACTTTATAGTAGACCGCAGTGTTAACAGTTGTTCTTCGGGACTTGGGGATAGTGTCCAAATAGAATACTGCATGGATGATCGACTACCGAATAATCGAAGTTTCGGTGCCCAAGTCATCTCATTCATTCTGTGGTTTGCAGATGATAGTATGCTATTTGCACACGTCGGAGAGGAAATTCCAACACTGACAGCGGCTTTCGCGACAGTGTCACTGAAATTTAGATTAGATATCCATACAAGTAAGAACTTTTCCTTCGTTCAGCCTTCTTCGAGCGAAGGTGCTGTGTCTGCAACTGAAGTTCGTATCAATGGAGATATTGTAAATAGCTGCACAAACTTCTAATACTTGGGATGACAATTTGTCCACCGATCTGTCCGTGGACCGCGAGTTGAGAGCTCGTGTGGCAAAGGCTAGTGCTGCTTCCAGACGTCTTGAAAGACGTATCTGGAAGAACCATGACCTGAAAATGGATATATAACTGCTCGCCTATCGTTGTTATATGACATTGAAAGTTGGAATGTGTATCGAAGGAATCTGCGTTATTTGGGCCGATTTCATCCGCAATGTCTAAAATGCGTCCTGAGTACTTAGTGGTTGGACATGGTTTCGAGCGTTGGAATATTTCGGTGAGCTGAAAGGGATCGAATGCATGCTGATATTCAATCAACTCCATTGACTTGGACATATATGTAGGATGATCGACGAAGGGATTCCGAATCAGTTGTATGAGCAGCCAAAAGCAGGTAAGCGAAACCTTGTTGGTCAAAAATTGCGATATCAGGCTGTTATCCAAAGAAATCTTTTGCGAAGAAATGTCTGTTTTAGATCTTGGGGGTATTTAATCTTAAACTGGAAGGTCTGGAAGAATGATATCTGGACGGGCATCCGAAGGTTCAATCGACATCAGTTTCGTCACGACTCACTGAAACACTCTGTCCGCACAGTAACTATGAGTGTCATTAGCCGTAGTGACATGATTATATGACGTCGCGATGACTGCGGATATGAATGCTCTGGCTGTCTTAAACTGCCAGGTCAGCAACCTATTCGTAGTGTATCGTCAGCGAAGAGGTGACGGATACGTTAAACACAGGTAAGTGATATTGGTTACATATATATTTTGTTTGTATCAACCAACGGCCACCGTCGTCTTATTCAGAAACCTGGACCACCGTGGCCTGCCGTTTCTTTTCTTCAGCTTTGCTGTTGCATTGTGTAATGAAGGTTTTGCATGGTTTTCGGTTCAACCTTGAATTTTTATTTCTCTTCCTAACCGCACTCTTGTTTTGTTTCTAATTTGTAAGTATATATGATCCATATGCTTTGCCTTTGCGATTGGTTAATAAGTGAACGAAATTTTTATTTATAAAACTATTGCAACCTATGTTTTTCTTCCGCTCAAATGAGGAGATTGAAGGGAACCCGGTGTTTTCAACCCGTTAAGAATGCGACAGTAGGTGTCCCTTCATTCGACTACTTCTCACCTTTTATTTTCATTTTTTCTTCCCATCCTAGATCTCGCCGTGGGCTTCTCACCGGTTTGTTTTTGAGAGAAGAAGGTTTCAGTTCCATATTAGCTAATCATCTGGCTAACTAGCGTTGACCGGCTGGATCAAAAAGCCTTCCCACCCTCTCTCCATCGAATTTATCCTAGATACGGGATATGTGGTTGGAACCGCAAATGGTGCAACGCAAGCTACTTGAGGTCACGTCTACCTAAGGGCATCATTTGGCTTCTGTCAGTGCGAACGGCTATTTCGAAACAGACCGTCGTTATGTCAGGCTAAGCTGGATCGCACTCTACTCGGTCCATCTCAGCCAAAATGGACAAAACGGTGTGCTCTAGCATGCGGGTCTACTAACATGACCTCGACCGTCTGATTTTCAGCAAAATGGCCATTCTGCTCATCAGTTTACACGATACGAGACAAAAATATGTCCTTTGCATTGGTCAGATTGTCTTATGCCCGTCTCGTCCAGACGATGAGCCAGTCCATCCTCTTATGCTGACCATTTTTACCCAAGGTTGGGCTAGCTAAGAAGAAATGGACGATAGTTTTCGACCGTTGCAGTCATCAGTTGCACATGTAAATACATTTGTGTAATGGTCAAAACCATTCCGTTTTCCAATTAGGTCCTCGTGTGACACAGCGAGGAACACGAACACATCCTCGATGCATAGTCGGGAGTTTGATTAATTTCAAATGGAACATCACCCACGTTTTATCGCAGCCTTCGCGTTTAGATAGACTACCTAACCGGCCATTTTCGAAAAGGAACACTAGACTCGAGTTGCACAGTTGTTAGAGTTCATCAGTAATGTATATCCATACGACGGCCAAGACTAGAACTCCGGTCACGCTAGTCTACTGTTTCTTTCCGAACGAGGGTAGCTAGATAGGCTATCTGAATGTGAAAGGTGTAGTCAAACGCGGTTGATGTTCTACTTGAAATTGTACAAATCCTCGACCACTCAAATATTGCTATCGGAGATTTTAACTTGTAATGTACAGTGGACCTCATCTTGGAAGTACCACATATAAACTCTTCCGTTTAATCAGACCTTTTTACGGTCTAAGTACGTCGAGATCAGTATTTTAATGCTGCTCATATTTAACTCTTTCATCTGGGTTGGAACGTATTTATCTAACTAAACTGGTGAGATGCTAACTACTCGCTTACATGTGCCTGTGAAGATTTTTGATTTCGGTGAGAAGCTCTTTCCGCGGCAAATACTTCTTTGGCTGAGTTACCGCCTGATTCACAAACCAGTGTCTTCCTAATCAGAAAATAGGAGGACTCTATAGTAATGCAAATAAAATAAGAGTTTATTCCTACCCACTTGAGTAGTTGACCAGGGGATTGATAGTAAAAGTGGCTGGTTGACTTCCAGTCGCCTCCCAACCATTCTTCGATTCGTTGGTTGTTGGTCCTAGTGAGCCCATACGTTTGAAGGACACATTTTATTGTTCGAAGACTCGCGACTTTAAGTTGATGCAGGCGCTCCCGAACTTCTGAGCTTCTAATGCGTGAACCCTGATGAGCCAATCTGGCGTTGGCATCATGTGGTTCGTCTCAAGTTGTTCCATCATGGTATCTTCTACTGCAGATGTATTCTGTTCTGAAACTACAGTTGCCAGGCTTCAACTGTTGAAAGGTTTCGTCACAACTTGAACGTTTGGGCGACTGTAATTGTTTCTTTATTGAAAAGGGCACGTCAAATTCAACGGCCACAATTCGGTGACAGGAACTAAGCGTAAACGCTGTCCAGTTCCCGACTGTTACCTTTCAGATGTCGACATTATTGACAGACTACTCAACAAACAATCACAGATCATTCCTGCTTTACAGCTTGCGAGCTCTGTTTTAGTGGACTGTACGTTTTTGTGTATCTGGCATGCGTTATTTAGGGGAGCCGTGTGACCGCTGTTATCTCCATGTTTGCCTTGATATAACCATCAGTGAGAGCTAGAAATCAACTCTAACTTGTCCTCAGTTGAACAATTACCCCCCATTTCTGCCAAGTTCAACTTCTCCAAAGAAAAAAATACAGTTGTTCTTTCAACCTTCGTATATCGTTTTGGTTGAGATTTCTTTTTCATATAGCTTGCTATATATCGATTTTCCTCTGGAGTAGGCTGTTGTCAGTCCAACCTAAAGAGACACTGTTTCCAATTTTCTGCAGTGCTGTATCCACGATTTAATTGCTTTACTGAAGTCTTTTCTAGAGTTAAGAATTGTTTCCGATCATAGCCTTTAAGTTAACAATCGCCAGGATCCAACGAAATCGCATTGTTCAAGAAACCTGAGAAATTCATAGGTGATTTCTCGAGTGTTTGATGAACTAGTCACGGCGGTTTGGAATTTTATATCAAATTGAAACTACTCACCAACAACACATCTGATTACGACAGCTGCTGGATTACTCCATATAATCTATAAGAATCCGAGCCCATTTTCCGAACAAGCAGTAAGTCATCTAGACATCGAGTTTTAGCCTATCACATTTGAGACTGTCAGTGGTGTAGATATCCCCTTGGCTACTGACCTGCGACAACAAGAACACGCTGACGGTTATTAGTATGCTGCCAAGGCGTGTTGACCACCCCCTAAATCAGCGTCATTGACGCTCACATTTATGGAAACTTACGACGAATTAGTCATACTGGTTTGAACGTCTCAATCAGTTGCTTGTGAGTAGTCTGATCAGGGCATTGTCGACCGAATCAGTCCTCAGAGAGGAAGACACAGTAACGGTCTTATGACGCATCCAACTAGAATAAACTCACCCGCAGAAACTTTTTATCAAACGATCGCTAATAACATAAATTTCGCATTTCACGCACTAGAAGAAATTTACACCTTAGTAGCCCTGACTCTAAATTAATGATTTCCCAGGGCAAATCTAAGGCAGTCATCATGTGGTGAAATGTAATTGTGATTTACACTTATTCAAAATAACCACACCACCTACGACTTACAAAGTCCAATAGAAGATCTATCAATCTAAAAGTGACTGTTAAATTGGGCTGCTCTGTTCTTTAGACACTTGCTTTGTCCTGAAAAATAATATATCCATTATGCGACGACCGTTTAATTTGGGTAGACATAAAACATTTGCATCACACGGATTGTAATCAAGTGACTCCGAACTAGGGTGACACGTCGACACGTGTGTGCTGATCGAACTGGATCGAGGTAAGGACGTGAGACGCTTTCTGTAAGAATTGTGGTTGTTTACAAAATTACCTCCCAAGGGCTGTGCAAGATTGCACCCGTAGATGCTGCTGATAGTAGTTTAGACTAGATACTCACATATCACCGAAGGTAGTGCGCAATACGTGACCTTCGGATGACCTAGCGTTTTTGTTCCTGCGCTTGTGCATATGGTGTGATTTTGTTGGGTTGTGTTGGATAGTAGTTTGCTCTGTTTAGTTTCGCTTGATGGTTGCCGCACGCAACTTGGTCTGGACGAACCATCCTGGTTGGTATCAGACCACCTTCATGGACCGCGCTCAAGAGAACTAAACGCCGATAGTCAGATAACTGAACAGCCTATTGAACTGGTTTTTATTCATGCGGTTCGTAACTGGACTGTGAAGGATACCACCAGCAAGTTTAAAGCGTACGGGTACGCACTCGGTTAACCTCAGACCCATTCGACGGCTGATGAGAAAGTTTGTTACAACGAACAGTATTCATTGTCTGCGAAGAAGTGGTCGACCGCGCATACCAACGGCCGATCGTTCTGTTAATAATATTCTACGAACTTTAAACAACAGCCCCTAAAGGAATGTCCGTTGTCTCAGTCAAGAATGCAGCTAATCGAAGTCCAATGTACACTAGATATTCAACAGCAAAAAGTACAGACCATACCGGGAGGCCGGATTCCGGAAGTTTCGGCTGTTGGATGCGAACAAACGTAGTTCATGTTGTGCGTGTCGAAAAAGAATAAGTATTTGGTAATGGTTACTGACGAACCAATATCCTTTTTGAATGGATTCGTGCAGAAACCGCATTTCTGGCACACCAATAACCCCAGTCGAGTCATTGCAGTCCAAAGTGAACATGGCCCAAAGCTTTTGACTTGAGCGCCAACTGTTTCAACACGAACTATCGGGTTTTTCTTTTCTGATAAAATCGGCACAGGTAATAAGTTACTCTGTACAGTCATTTACAAACTAATACATTCCTATCTCCAAATGCTTCGTCGGAAGATTGTGCAAGCACTGGAACAGACGGTAGTACTTAAGCTTGTTTGGTTTTATCAGGATGGAGCAGCACCACATTACTCAATGTATACGAGAATATCTAGATGAAACATTTGTGCTACCATGGATCGGTCGCTTTGGACTAAAGGTCTGGTCCACACACTCTCAAGATATCACTCCGCCAGATGCTTCCTTTGGGACAACAGTGTGATGCTACTTTAGGACTACCTAAAACTTAGGATCTCCAGGAAACGTCATCAAACCTCAGAGTAATTTAAATTGATCATAATTTTTTAATGCAATGCGGCCTGTGAAACTGCTTCGCAACGCGTCCTCAAAACAGGCCTAAGGAGAATGGTTTTGTGTAAGCAAAACCACGTGGAATATTTGGAGCACCTCTTGTGAACTGACGATTTATATAGCAATGTTTCCTTCTCTTTTTATCTTTGCGTGACGGTACTATCGATCTGTTAATAGAACAGCACATCTCTAACAGCAACTGGTAAAATCGTATATTTAGTAAACTATTGTCTCGTAAGGTGCTGTTTCGAATCATGTATAGTATGATACTATAGATTAGTTAATTTGACGCAAGACGTATTTAATCGTTATTCACGGATATGCGTTAATCAGATGTAATATTTAAAAAATGATCATTGAGAATTAAGATCGAATATTTGTCGCATGGAATGTGCAAAATGCCTTATATAACGCTGCAAACAACACTGACAAGCGTGCATCAAGAAGATGTAGCCAGTTCTAGTCAATGGTATCGAACAGTATCTGCATACTGTGTATAGTTCATTTGTAAAATACAGAAGTGGTCTTACTATCGGTAGCTGTTTCCTTAAAATGACACATTGTCATCTTAGTCGTGGTCCACCAGTGTGAGGTGATTCCAGCATGATATTTAGTCCATTTCGAATTGCGCACGGCATTTGTCGAGATAATACAGGTTTCTAGAGACCTACGCGCATTTTTGAATGAGCTGTCCACACCGACCTTCTGCAACACAAGTTGTTTTCATCACGGATAAAATGATTAAATAAGAAGTGGACAAGAAGTGGAACACACATTCTGTCTTGCACTGTGCAGAGTTTGTTGTTAAACAGAATCGTACACAACACTCTCATCCGGTAGACCAATATATACACTGGGCTGTGAGTTCTCGAGGCATGTTTTTCAAAATCCGGACACAATGCTAGTCTTCGCTACTGCAGATTGAAACTCACGAACTGGAGACTACATCAAAAAAAATCATTAATAAGTGCATCAGAAGACTATTCCGGTAGTCGAAACGAGATTTACTGACGTGGAGTCGAAGTCATAACGTGACACCCTCGTTAGAGAAGGCCACTCAGATGACAGTGCTATACCCCTTTTGGTGACCTGTTTGACTTTGTTGGCTCTGGCTTCAGGAGCTGTTGTCTAAGTTGTGAGTAAACAGTGTAAATTGGCCTGCACATATCTGAACGCGAATGACCGAATGCTATGTCAGGTTTCCGCAAACCGAAACTCTGAATGTCGAACACACGACGTCACCCCCTAATGCGTTTTAAGCGTGGCAGTCACATGTAGAAACCTGATCAGGGCTGTGCTCACAAAACTCAACAAATGGATGGTATGATAGCAGTCTAGAGACTTCCAACACTTATGTTTGATAGGGGAATTGTATTGTTCTCATGGTGCCCTTATCTGCGAGGTGCGATCGTATTTGAAGTCTCAGTCAGCATCCACTTTTGTAGATGTTTCCACAGACTGGCGAAGTGACGTCGGTTGGACAGCATTGTTGAACAGGTTGATGGTGGCATGTTGAGAGATTGTCGTCATAAGCGAATCGTGTGGTCCACCAAAAATCGACAACAACTCATTTCAATCCATCTCACAAGTCACGCTCAGTGTTTTGTTTAACCTACTGTGTTTTTACGGCTTGATTAATTGGACCATGTTTGAAGATGGCTAATCACATATTGGTAATTTATGTGATAACAACTGGTGATAAGCAGAAAATTCACTTATTTCTGCCCCGTCAGAATTGTTTAAGTGTTTGCTATATTGAACTCCAGGCATTGCATATTGTGTATCAGAAATTAGTTACACGAAGTTCCTCTGCCTTTCTGTACGCAACATAATATAAATTGTACGGCATAATGGTAACGAATTGAATTTCACTTCATTTTCATTCCTCAATCAATGTCATATTTCTATTTAATTACCTGTTTGAAAAAACTGTTGACATTTTTCATCATTACGGGCGGCAGAAAAATCCAGTTGCTTTGCCGAAAAAAAGCTGACAGTGTGACATAGGTTAGTCAAGTTATATCGTGATCACGTCAACATGTTGGTTAACAACACAGGACTAAAACTACCAACTTCACTCAAACAGTACTGGATGGATCATCCGTCATGACGCCGAAAATTCAGTGTCGCCCGGCTGCACAAATTGTCCTCCACGCTTCGAATTTATCATTTAGTCTAAATAATGGGGTTGTCGGGGAGAAAAGCTGGCAATTCATCTTAAACTATAAGCTACAAGGGATCACGTTTAAAACCTGCCTGAGTGAACACAAAAGTTTAGCATAGCTTGCTCACAAAAACCCAACATAGTGCTTGTGCTGCGAAATTAAGCATCAACACAGTACATACAGATTTTTAGCCACAATCCGTTCACATAGTTCTGTAACGTAACTTAAGTTAATTAGGTGTAGCAAACAACTGCAATCTATACACACGTCTGATGCTGAAAGCACCAGAAAGACACCCTTGATCCAGCCATGTTCTTCTGTGGTCGTCTTATCAGGTTTACTTCAACTTAGTTGAGCGTCGCGAACGAAGCATCAGGAGGTCCTCCATTGGCTGGCTTGTACTAAAGCCAGCCTTCGGTATAAAATTTCTTGTCGTGACAGGCAGACTGTTTACAAACTCGTGCGTCATCAGACATCTCACTCTTCTCTGTTCTTAACTTCAACCGTGCACAGGGTTCCCGGTTTAAGCCCTGACGGATATGATCAAGAAATGTGCAAGTCAGTACATAGTAGTACAGTCGGCTTAGACTGATTGTCATAGACTTCATACAAGGGAACCTCTTTCTCACAAGCATACGCGTACTGAGCATCGTTAAAAAAGTCGGCTACTCATACGTGTTATCTTTTAACCGCCATAGAAACCAGGCTAAACGTGAGAGCTGTTTCTCACTGGTGACAGCAACTGGAGGTAAGATAACGTGGATTTTATGGATAATTTGTAATTGTGCTAGCATGTATGACGGTTTTCGCCTTGATAAGAATTGTCGCTGACGTCCCGTGCAAAGGCATTAGGACGCATTGGTGTGGGTCATTTTTTACACGGACCGCCTCATCTTCTATCCGTCTCTGGTACACAATCCTCTGTCAAAAAGTTTCTGACGTAGGTCAGAGACAGAAACAATTTCAGTTAGTTTGCCCTAAACCATGTGTTTTCTTATCTCAAGTGAACTGTTAGTGCACGAATTAAGGAAGAAGGAACGGATAAATGTGGACTTGAGGTACAAAGGTTAACCGCATTTTTTTACTTAAATACGTTTAAGTGCAAATAGCAAGTAACCCCCAATCATTAAAACCATCGAACTGTTCTTACAATGAGTAATAACATACAAATAAATATAAAGTTGAAAATCTCCAGGGTAGTCATCGGAGAACGATAGCGTAGCGAACAAGCTCGCAACACTATTGTTCTCAAATGTAAAGTTATCGTTCAGAATCCGAAAATTTCTAGGAGTTTCTAGTTTTTTCTCCAGTACTTCGTTTAACAGTACGTTGAGTAACGTGGATCTAACGAGTGAAGGGAATCGTATCGGCGGGAGACAGCACACACACTGATGGGGCCATGATGATGGTTATGTAAACCGATAAAATGTGCCGAGCATCCGACAATTGTGGACCAGGATAAAGAGTCCAAAATCCAAACTATCTTACGGAAATTCCAACTGAAAGACTTAATCAAAGGACCTACCCACAAACAAGTCTCCTAACCGAGTCGGGTCAGCGAGCGGTCCCCAGCACACGGTTCATATGCTGTATGGCTTATATACCGGTGCGGTTTTCTTTTTTCTTTGAGTGATGATACTGCTGTTATGCCGATTAAACAGCATATCTCTAGCGATAACCGAAGATCCGTGTGATTAGTAGGTTCACTCACCCTGAAAGACGGTATCAGGGCCATCATACTGCTAATTACCGTCTCAGTAAGGTAAGGTTTGTTCCGTATGCGGTGGAATACTGTTGTGTTGATATTATAACGCTCCTATTTTTTAATTTTGTTCAACCGGGACAAGAAAAAATAACTGTGCGATAATGAATGTAAATTAAGGATATTCAGTAATATTCATATGTTACATATGTCCCATTTACAGAGTACGAAAATATCTCGGTGTCGACAGATGTTTTCCTAAAATGATACAATTTTCTATTAATCGCGGTCCAACAATGTGATCTGGTTCCAGTATAATACTTCGACTAGTGCAATTTGCGCATGGTATTATTCAGCACAGAACAGGCTTCTGTAACCGCAGTCATGCCAACTGGTACGCTTGCTCCAGGTCAAATCGCTCGGCTCCGTCGTCCCAATGTTTTGACCACCGTAGTTCGCGATCGATAGCACCTAGCTGCTGCGGCTGTTGACTATAACGCGCGTGTAGCGTCTGCTGAAACTAAACGGCTGTCGCATAGTTGATACATTATTTTTCAGGACAAAGCAGATGTTTAAAGAAAAAAGCGGCCCAGTTTGACAGTCAATTTTGATCGAACTGACCATATCGATCTTGATGCAGTAACAAGTTGCTTACATTACGGCGATTATATATATATATATATATATCTGTCTCTTTATATATATATATATATGGCTGAAATCGTAACATCACAGAAG